>CAJQUN010000839.1:0-172888 GCA_907163345.1 Haberlea rhodopensis | reverse complement strand
AAAAAAAACATTAATTTTTTAAAAAGTCGTGAGACCCATTCACTGTCTTCATCAATCATTCTTGTGGGGGTATCATTTTTTTTTCTTTATCCAAGAAAAAACGTCTTACTATTGCCAAACCACTACCGGCCCACTTTTCTAATTGGTTATTGTATAATAATGCATTAATGTGTGCTTATGTTAAAATAATAAAATAATAAATGAATAATTTTATATTCAAAATAAATATGATTACTTGAACTGATTCAAACATGGATTTTTTTAATGTAAATGAATCTGGAAATTTAAATACTATTCAATTACTGTTTAAGAAAAATTTAATTATATATATTATATAACAAAATCTACATCTATGAAAAGTATTTTTATAGTTTAATTCATTATTTATATATTAAAAACATTTATTATATAAATTTCTAATTATAAATTTTAGTAACTTTCATCATGTTGCTTGATTTTTATTGTGTAAAAACTACATATTGCTCGATTTTATTGCGTTAAAAGCTTCAAAGGTAGTGTCATGTGAGGTAACTACACTTGAATATGGTAGCAAACTCAATCATATTAAATGATAATATTAATATCTAATGGTTATGTGCACTGTCTTTTGAGATATCATCAACTAAAACAACATGTATGGCAGCTACAAAAAATCGCTAATTAGTGATTAGATTTGAATTAGCAATAATGAAGAAATCGCTAATAGTTTAGAGAATTATATCGATTTGGAAATCGCTAGACAAATGCAAAATAAGTAGTAGAACACAAAATAACTTAGAGAATCAGTAAGGAGTTATTCTAATTAAATAGAGGTTCAATCAATGGTAAAACGAATCGAATTTAGCTGAATATCAATGTTAATATATTTTTTCTAAAATATAAAAGAAATTTAAAAATAAGATAATGATTTTAAAACTTTAAAAATAGTTATTTTTTTAAAAAAATGTTTTAAAAAATAAAAATATTGGTTAATTCTGTTAACCGATATTTTAAAATGAAACCCGAAATCTAACCGAATTAACCGATGTTTCAAAAATGATGTTTTCAACAAAATCGAATTAACCGAACCAAATTTCTGAATTAATTCGATTCGATCGGTTAATTCGGTTTAATCGATTTTGTTCATCTCTACCGCTGGGTTCAATAAGGTAAAATCCGATCAAGATATTGAATCAATTAGGATAAGAATTGAGTCATTGTCTCCTCGTCTGATGCTCTAACTGTCTAACATATGAAAATCTCTACGCTTCAAACCTCCCATCTTATTCATTTCTCCATTATTTACTCACCTTGTTTCTCTTTTCTTCTATTAGTTTCTTTAAATAAAATCTGTTTTTCTAAAAATAATAATCTAAGTTAGACATAGACCCGACCACGGTTCAGAACCGCCGGTTAGACGGTTCAGAACCGCCGGTTCGACGGTTTAAAAAACATCGACCCTTAACCTTAACCTTCTTGACGGTTCCGATTACGGTTCATGAACCGCCGGTTACGGTTACGGTTAACCAACGGTTACGGTTAACCAACGGTTACGGTTTGACCCTTTCTTTTAAAACAAAATTAAAAATATTATTAAAATTTGAAATAAACTGTAAAATGTGTTTGAATGTATTTTCATCCATGTATTAAATATAAAATAACATGAAATAAATTCAAGCTCAGATAATTAAAATGCATAAGATATATTTGTTTGGTTAATATATATAAATTATAACACTATATTTAGATCAACAAGGCTCTTATAGCTTAGTGGTTGAAGCTAATTATTCAATTTGGAGGTCATGAGTTCCAATCTACATCATAACATATATTTTAAATTTAAAAATGTTAAAAAAATTAAATAACCCTTGAACCGCCGGTTAACCGACGGTTCACGGGTTAGAAAAATTATGACCCTTAACCGGCCCTTCTATAGACGGGCCGGTTACGGGTCTGACCCTTCGAACCGTTGACCAGGTTAACCGGCCCGTTGACCACGGCCGGTTCCGGGCCGGTTCAGGGTCGATGTTGACCCTTGGTCGGGTCTAGTTAGACATAGTCAGGTTATTAAGCTAAATTAATTCAAAGATCTATGACATTCTATTTGTCTTTTTTGATTGTTATATATATATATATATATACCATGTATGCATACGTGTACATGTAAAGTTGTTAATTTTGTACAATATGGTGTTAATTGTGAAGCTATGTTTTTTTAATTAATCTAGAAAATAAGGTGCTTAATTTTTATGTAGTAAGGTAATTAATAATTTTGAATATAATGAAGGGTAAAATGGTAATTTTTCAGTAAGATAATCACTTATCATATTTTAATAAAATTGAAAATAAATTTATTTCCCACTTATAAATAGTATAGTATAGATGGATTGAAGGGGTAATGCGGTAATATCACATTAGTGCTAAGCATGTCGGGCCATAATTCAAGCTCGAGTAACATGACACACCTACTCTTCTTAACAACACAATAAACATAAACTCACATATTTATGTGTTATGATGCTTATAAAACAGTCTGTCCACAAAAAAATTCTAGGGAATGGAATTATGAGTGATATCACCAAAAAGTGTGATCTTCTATAAATGTCGTGCTATGATGAAACAAACGGTTATCTTCAATTAAACCGAATTGATCTGCTCCAAAGTATCTCTGTGTATCAAAGAGAAGGGTAAGATGACTCCGCCCGTAGGCGAAGACACTCCGACGCTCAGTCAGTATATGTTTCAAGAAAAAGTATTGAAATTGTAGGAATAGGTGTAAGTTGCGTAATTGAACGTACCTGAATGAGGGTTAGGTGCCCTCTATTTATAGATGTAGAGATAGAGTCTCAATCAATATGAAATAAGAGTTCTAGTCAATCTATAATGTAGAGTTCTAGTCAATCTGGGAGAAGAGTTCTAATCAACATGAAATTGTATTGTATATGGCAAATTGATCCATGTCTATCCCGAGAATATTGAGAAAAACCCTACGACTCTTTTGTTTATTAAAATGGGCTAATTGGGTCGGTTAAAACCCGTTAGGCAGATCGATCCTCCATAGAGGGGTATCAATGAGGTTTCGAACTGAGTGCTTCGAGGACAAACATGTCATTTGACCGCTAAGACGTAGCGGACATCCTTTCTTTACTAATTAATTATCCATCAACTGACCGAATGATTCAGTGGGAACATATAGATACAAAATGCATATGTTTTGATAATCATAATTTTAAAAAATAATGTATGTTGAGATTTAGAATCATAAATTTTACGCTAAAAAATTTAATCTATCTAGATTGATTGCCTATTGGCCCATGACCATAAGTTTGTACGTAATCCAAACTGCACATTTTATCAATTTAATTTTAAAATCTAATTGATATTTCATTTTTAGGTTAACGTATAAAATAGATGATTTTTTGACGCTACCCAAAAGACAATGCCTTGAAAAATATATCTATGAATTATTGGAAAGATTCTAGACTAGAATTTTCGCAATGAAAATATATATATTTTTGAATGGAGAGTGTCTAAATTAATTTTTTGCGTCAAATAGAACTCGAGTTTGCCTAAAATAAATATGAACTGTTATCTATCCTGGTAAAACAGGGAAGCTCCGCAAAGAAATATTTGATATGCCTAAGAACAACATGGAACATACCCAACATAGACATGTAATACAATGAAATTGTCTGACTAAAGATCAACATAAACTACACAGAATCATTTATTGTTTGGGCGGCTGAATTTTGTTTATATAATAATTACAGCTAAAATTTCGGTCAACCAATTAAGTGCTGCCACCACTTGATAGGAATTAACCTAATTTATCAATATTGTTAGTAATTAGTACGTCAAAGGTATTCGATTGGCCGTTGCAATAATTTTTACTTTGACTTATGATAAGATCTAGTCCCATTGTGTTTTGTAAAAATGTTATAATAATTATAACGTTCATATTTATTTTGATTTTATTTATTTTTAATTAATATTACGAAATATTTATACATTATTTTTATATTTAATTTTTTTATTTTAATAAATTTTAGGGTAATATAGTGATTTGTATAGTATGTGTCATAGTAATTTGTAAGATTGAGAAGAACATAAAATAAATTGATAGATACATAGATGATAGATGTAATTGTAATATTTTGCGCTCAATACAGGATATGATTGTGCATAATCATAGTACTATCATGGAGTAGTGAACACGGCTCTCAAGAATTTAACCAATAAGATGAAGCTAAAAAGTTATATTGGCGATCATTTCGATCACTCTAGTAAGGGTAATTGTGTATCCCAACAATCTCTTTCATGAAAATTGTACTAACTTGTAACTTATGAGAATGAAATATGCGATATTTTCTCTATATATACGATGAAGTATTTATCGCTTTACTAAAAAATATAGTTGATTAAATTCATATAACTCAAATTTTTTAAACCACCCCAACGACCATGTTCCGGTCATTCTATCAGTAAGGCAATTTTACATATAGCATTTGTTTTCTATAAAATTTTACCCATTCTCCAAAAAATATAAATAAACTAATTTGTTAGAAGAATGCTATTATGGAATTGCATAGAACTACTAGACACTTGTCATGTTGGATAGATGTGTTGTGTTAACTAGCAATTATGTGTTCAGTGTTATCCTCTAATGAAAAAAACTGATTTCAATATAAAATAAGTTTTAAATATATAAATTTAATTTTTTTTATATTATGTTAAAATGAAATTTTTAAATAGTTTGATTGGTTTTTTTCAATTCGCTGCAATAGATGCGTGCCAATATTTTTTCTAATTAATTATGAAAATTATTAACTGTTAATTAATATATACTAGCGGTATGACGCACACGCAAACACATTGCGTGTGTAAATTCAGAGAAAAAAATAAGTAAATAATATTTCGAAATGACTAATCTTGTAAAATTTAATTTGCCCTTTCCCCACAACAGAATTGCGTGGAAGACAACATTAAATTACACAAAATTATCTTATCACTATCATTCACTCCTAAACATAGTCTTAATTGAGTAAACTCTATCTGGTATCAGGATAAAACCTAATTAGTCATTTCACTCGAGAATGATTAATCTTAAGTTTTTCAAGATATAGGCATTAAGTTCGAGATAGATAACAAACAACTTATTATTTTTAAGAAACATGTCAAGAATGTCTAGATCAAAACATACATCAAAACCAAATATGTTGTTCAGTTCAGAGTTCAGAATAAGATAGACATCCCGCTGCCATTAACGTTAACTTCCAAAAACTTAGAAGCTTTAATGAGAGAAAATAATGATGAGATCCTTTCGTAGAGGATGATAACTTATCTAACCATTCTATAAACATGGCACACAGTCATGATAGCTCTACCAGTGCCTGAAATTGAAGAAACTGAAAGCTTATTTTTTCCTCCAACTGGAACATGCTTTATCTTGAAATCCACTCCTGGAGACAACGGATACAAACTTAAATGACTATTCCAAACTACTTAAATGTTAGTTCAGGTTAAGCAACAATATTTTAAAAAGACTAATAAAAAACATTCTTGGGAGATCTCAAGCAAATTTATCAGGGCACTAAATGGTATATTACCAGATTTATAATTGTATCTTACTTCAACCTAGGATATCAGACATCACCATAGGTGTTCATTTTCTGGGATTGGGTATTAACCAATAAATAAATGGAAAGATGCATAAACATTCACATGCGACTAAGGCCACAAATCTATTGTTTGCATAAGCATGATTAAAGTATTGTTTCCAACTATTAGCCAGTGAAAATCTATTTAAGAAGCAGTTAAAACAGTAATTGCATTTATATCACTCAAGAGCGACGTCTGCATAAGCATGGAATGTAAGTTGAATGTGAAAATGAAGTCAAATTCTGTCTCAAGCATATTTAATTCTGTACAATCCAATAAAAAGGGCAAAAAAGATCATCAGATTACATACACAAAAAAACATTTAAGCAGATTCTGAATTAATAAGTCATAAAGACAACATGCTTTGAATTTGAAACATTTCATCTTCGTAATAATCAATAAACATAGAAGATCCAACTTTGCTCAATAAACATAAAAAATTTCATCTTTGTAAATTTAGATAACATCAACAAATTTTGTAATTATATTTTGATTCGGTCTGAGCAAACCTACAAAATCCAAGTGTGTTTGATCAAACTAAAACTTAAAATCCTTGAACCCCCAGACTGTGGCCAATTGTTCTTCAATTGTCATTGTCTTCTTTAGTGGATCTTCCCAATGATCAAACTGACTCAGATTCAAGGGAGTTTCACGACTCAATGTTGATTAAGATTCATGGTAAAAATCTCCCTAAAATCAGTCATTAGCATGCAAGTTAGATTGAACGTTTGGGTTAAAGCTCCAAGTATGACATCTCTTCCCTTATTAACTTTCACTGACTTCTCTTTCCCGTAATAACTTTCACCGACTATCCTGCAAATTTAGAACTTGGAGCATTTGAACATATATCTTTGAAGCTAAATGCATTCGAATTTTAAAACAAATTTAGGAAGATCCAGTTAACGAGTAAATATTGTGTGAGCATGTGCTATATTCGGAAGAATCAAGATCTGCTGATACCTTAGAAAATAGGATTAAACAACATCTTAAGTCAGAGATAGATGCGGTACTTGTATGGGTGGTTTTACCCAGTGTTTTCAAAATCGGACGGATATAAAATCGGTCGCCCTTACTGGTTACAGGTTCGATCGGTTAAACCGGTTAAACCACTGGTTCAAACCGCTGTGACGTCAACATGATGTAATATCTATATTTAATTTTTGTAAAATATTTATATTTTATTGGTCGTTTCTCACCGGTTCGCACCGGTTTTTTACACTGGCCGATTTTATTGGGTTAACCGGCCCGGACCAAGCACGGTCACCAGTTAACGGTTGGACCGGCCGGTCCGGGCCGGTTTAATACCACTGGTTTTACCTACTCTCCATTCGCTAGCGGACGACTTGTTTTTTTTTACTAATAAATCCCGTAAAAACCATAATCTGTTGCGGGAATGATGTATGAAATACGCCCAACAAAATATTTTGATGAAGTTCCACCCCAACAACCCACGTTTTCCTCAAAGGTTGTAAAATCAAGAATCTTTCTATAACGCTCAATTTGTCAATTAATTTCTCTCATTTTATATCTCAAATTCTCTGCTACTGTTTTTCAAATTAAATACAACTATTTATCACTAAACTGATGGACTGAGATGTAAATTTTTTTTAAAAAAATTACAAGTTTGACAATAAACAAAGAGAGGTAAAACCAATCAAAAATTTCAAATTTGAATCTCATTGATTAATAATTCATGTTACAGACATTGCGCATTGCGCATTGCGCATATTTAGAGCCAAATGCATTCACCAATAAAACTCAAAGCAGTAAAAGTCATCTATCCAACAAAAGTAAATAAAGTCACGTGCTAAATATATTTGTCCAATGATAACAATTAACAACCTAGGATTCATACAATACATTCAACAAACCGAAAGAAGACATGAATATTATGTACTAATATTTAAGTAGAAAAAAGCATACACATGTACATCAACCGGTTCACCGGTGCTTGATCCGCTCCGATTGACCATATAAAACCACCTTGCCAAAAACATCAATGGAACGAACTAAACCGGTTCAACCGAAGAAAAGGTTGACCGGTTGAACCAACTGTTACTTCATTTTTCTTTCTTTTAAAAAATTTAATTTTTTTATTTTTGTTAAAATTATAAATCAAATTTTTAGAACAAAAATATGTTATATATAATTTATTATTATTGAAATAATTACAAAATAATATTTATGTATATATCAAAAAAACCATATAATTTCATAAACGTGTCTTGTATATTATATATAAATATGTTTATTTCTCGTAAATTATAAAATGTGTGAATCATTTCAAAATTTTAAATTTTTTCTTATGATTTTGGGATATTGTTCTTTTTTGGTATTGCTTTGTTGTTTTTTAGATGTTTTATTGTTTTTCTTTTATGTTGAACATTTGGTTTGATTTGATTTTTGAAGTTTGACATGTAATGTTGTGTGTAATAACATTTTTTTATTGTGAAGAACGTGAAACTATAACAAATACATGATATAATTATTTTATAAAAATAAAATAGATATTATATAATTCTGGCATCATCACTGGTTGCATCAGGGTTCAACCTGTCGAACTGATCGAACTTTAACCAGGTAAAACATCGATTTTATGTCGGTTTGATTTTCTAAACACCGATAACAATGCTTTTGATTAATGCCAAAAGCCCAAAATATAGTAAATAAGAAGGTTTAAGTCCAACACCATCTCATTTATAACTTTACCTTCCAATTCATGAACCCCTGCAGCTTTCTCTTGGGTTTTTAACAATTTAACCTTAATTTTTATTATAGTTATTAAAATAACCGGAATGTTTTTTTTTTATAAAGTAACCTAAGTCGCCATCTGAGATGGCGACCACTAATAAAAATTTATTAGTGTCGCCAATCTCAGATGGCGACACCAATATCATAAATTTTTTTTTAATATGTCGCCTTCTCAGTTGGCGACATCAAAGAATTTTTTTTTTTTTAACTTATGTCGCCATCTCAGATGGCGACATTAATAAATTTTTTGGTTTTATTGATGTCGCCATCATCAGATGGCGACACTCAATAATTTTTTTTATTGATGTCGCCATCTGAGATGGCGACATCAATAAATTTTTTTTTTTTATTGATGTCGCCATCTCAGATGGCGACATCAAACACAATAAGAAACCCTACTTCTTCATTTCATCGGCCGCCGCTTCAGTTCTCTTCAACAGCATTTCCACGCTCACTCTCCATAAAATCTTCTTCTCGTTTAATCCACCGTCTAAAATCAATTTCTCATCTAACTTATTTAAGGTATGTTTTTTTATTTTTGTTATGTTTTAATTTTAGATAAATCATGATATTTATTTAGAATCTTTTGTTTGATTTTTGTTATTGTTTAATTTTAGATTAAATATGATTTTGATATGTAAATTGGGAGTATATGTGTTGTGGGTTAATATATTGACGATATTGTGTTGAAATGTTGGTTCCGGTGGGCGGGTGCAAAATAAATCTGCCCGACGGTGGGGGTGGCGGCGGCGAGGTGGCGGACCGGCGGCATGTGGCGGCCCGGCGGGGTGGTGGCGGTTGTTGTACGGTCGTTGTGTGACGACCGTAAGTAGTCGGCGAATATTGTTTGTAATGTTGAGATTAATGTTTTTAATTTTTTGTGTTATATTTCAGGATGGATCAAATGAGGCAACCAGGCCCAATCGACACACATCTTTTGTCATCGCAGCCTTCACATCGATCCGAGGATGTATGGGCAGGTGATATGGATAGCATACTGCGTGGGAGAAACCCACATAGTTATTTTTGGGATTTGTGTCCACTAGATACACGTGTTGTTAATTTGTTGCACGTGATAGGATTTTATGGTATATATAGGTGTGGTAAGATCGAGCTTGACATGCATCTGATCACGGCTATAGTTGAGAGATGGCGCCGTGAAACACACACATTTCATCTCAGATCGGGAGAGGCGTCTATCACACTGCAAGACATTGCAGTAATATGGTCATTGCCAGTAGATGGCATCGTAGTGTCGGGGATTGATATTGATAGGAGTCTACCCGATTGGCAAGAATATTGTCATACATATTTAGGTTTCTTACCAGCCATCACAGACTTTAAGGGCGCACGTTTGAAATTAGTTGCTTTGTATAATCATTTGCTGCTCAATCCATTGGATGAAAATAGTACAGCAGATGATGTTGTTAAGTTTACACGGGCTTGTGCATTGTTGATGTTAGGGGGGATTATGTGCCCTGATACATCAGGTAATTTTGTTAGGTTACTGTATGTACAGAAGTTGGAGGATATCGACGCTGCCCATACATATAGTTGGGGTAGTGCTGTGTTGGCGTACTTGTATCGTGAGTTGTGTACGTCATCAGAGAGAGGGAAAAAAGTGATAGGTGGTGCCTTGCAAATCGTACAGGTAAATATGTTTGTTTATTTTAAATAATTAAATATGTTTGTTTATTTTAAAATAAATCTAACTTGTGATGTCATTACAATAAATGAGATTTGGGCATGGTCACGAATCCCAAGTTTGACTCCTCAATTGGGTGTTGAAAGATCTGATTGTGGGCCACTAATGATCGGTCCAGATAATGTGTTACCTGCTGCTCCATATGGTGCAAGGTAACACGAATATGTCTTGTTTTATAACTGTTTGTATATGTTAATGCATCTAATCATTTATCTGAATATATACAGGTGGTCATGTCATTTACGATTTACTGAAACTGGGAGTCATTCTATACGTATCATGAGGGACATTCTCGATGAGCAGCCAGTAACTCAAGTAAACACGCTGTTAAATTTGTTTATACAAACAACATTACTTTGATATTCTCTAAAGCAATTTTATTTTGTAGTTTATTTGGCAGCCTTACCCCGATGAGTATACTGAAGGAATTACGGAGTTAGGAACATATAAAGGCCCGTTGATTTTCTTCGATATCGTTGAGATGCAACGATCTGAGAGAATACTCCGACAATTTGGTATGCTACAAGACATACCAGAAGATCCTCAATCGGGGGATGAGGCATTGCATCATATTGGTCGAAGGGGAAACGTCAACAAAGACTGGAGCGCTCGGCATCTCGCATACATAATTTGCTGGGAGATGGCAAATGATCTACGTGTTGAGAGACCACGATTTACTGATGGTGGTTACTACGTTGTTGGCGGATACACCGAGTGGTATGAACAAGTCACACGTAGATACATTGGACGTGGCCAATATTTTGTACAGACGGGATATCAACATGGTGATGGCCCGGCATGGCAGCACGTGGTACGTGAATTACGTTTAAATTTGTTTTTATAATTGCGATTAGATGTATATATTTTATATTCTATATTTTGACTTTGCAGATTGAGCAGATGGAGCAATTAAGCTATGACCGACATCTGGCTGATGACTTGCCTATGACGACAGAGTCGATGAGGCAACACAGAAGTATGTTCGAGAATGTGGTGCGAGTGGCTCGTGAACGACGAGATAGAAACTTCCCGGCATACAATGAAATCCAGTCTGTTGATACACATATGCAGACAGATATTGCAGGTCCATCTACGTGGACAGAGCCAGATATGTATACAGACTATTATATTCCTGTGCCTGCACCATCAGATGATATATCTCCCTTCACGCCATATCCCTCTATGCCCACCGAAGCCCAGTCTAGCAGCGTGGATACAAATGTAGATATTGGGTTTGCAACATACTCTTCTATGACTTCACCTTTCGATATCTCTCCAGTTCTATTCCCTCAATTGACTCCATTTCAGCAGCCTGCCAACACACCTGCGGCAAGGCAAAGAGGCGAGGAAGTCGTTGAGCCACGAAGAGTTAGAAGACAGACAAATCCTCCTCCTTGTGGTACTGGAGGAAAACTTGCTACTCGTCGTCGTCGTTGAAGTCATAATTATGTTGTAAATTGTTACCGATTCTTGTAGTTATAAAATTAAGTTTGAAAAAAATGTTTGTTTTGTGAGCATGCAAATAAAAAATTTCGTAACGTACAATAATTTCAGAATAACGTAAATTTATTTACACAATAAACATACAATCAATTGCACGCCAAAAATTTATTGATTTCTAGAACTTGAAGCCATTTGTCGTCTTGCTCGGGCTTCTGGCCAATCCATCTCATTTTGGATACGTGTAGTGCGATCACGACCTACCCGTTTGGACGTGCGCAGAGTGGAGTTGTGGAATAACTCGAAGCACGGGGTGTCCCAATACTGCTCTGCCCATAGTGTTGAATTGCCCTTGATATGTGTTCCAATACTCAGACATATTATAATACTGGATGACTAATTTTTTTGCATTTAAACCATAATGTCGACACACTTGTATCGCATGTGAACATGGTATGCCAAACTGTTTCCATTTTCCGCAAGAGCATTCCCTTGCTTTGAGGTTGACCACGTGTGTATTGCCGCCACATCCTGCTTGCTCTCTAGTGATTACAGAAGCGGTTAATTGTCTTCGATCGAACATCCGAACATCATGGTGAATGGAATTATGATCAGCACGAGCATATTTTTCAAATACATAATCCGGCCAATCTTGATTATTCTGGATCATTCGTTCCGCTTTCTTAAGTCGTTCAAGAAAATAGAGCACACAGCGATCAAAAGTTAATTGCACAATAGCGGTGATTGGAAGGCGACGAGCACCCTTCATAACTCCGTTAATGCACTCGGACATATTTGTCGTAAGAATACCACACCGCCATCCACCATCATGTGCAAGAGTCCATTTTGACTTGTCAATCCGATTCAAATAATCAAATGCTCTTGGTTCAATACTTTTTATTTCTTCCATTGTAGAATCGAACTTTCTGAGCTGATTTTCTGAACCAGCTTTCCAGCATAAGTCTTTCAAATGAACATTTTTGAACCGACTATTAAAGTTCGAGCACACATGTCTCAAACAAAATCGTTGCACTACATGCGAGGAATTGAAGTCGGCAACACATTCAGCGGCTGCAATAAGGCCCGGATGCCTATCAGATATCAAGCACACACCATCAGATCCTTTAACAATGTGCTTGCTAATCAACTCCAAAAACCATTTCCACGACAAAAAACTTTCCACGTCAACGATTGCAAAGGCCAAAGGTAAGACTTGATTGTTAGCATCCATGGCAACGGCAATCAACATCTTATGTTGATATTTTGTATACAGATGTGTTCCATCTACACTTATAACTTTTCGACAGTGTCGGAATCCATCTGCACATGGTTGGAATGCCCAAAACACGTAATCAAAGTCATCTCTGTTGGTCTAGCATTCGGTAGGTGGTCCCATTCGACGACTGTGCCTGAGTTCCATTTTTGCAAAGCTACCATGTAATAAGGCAATTTTCTTACAGAGCTCTCCCATGTTCCATAAACATTTTCAACAGCACGTCTCAAACTATACCAGCCTTTTGCATATGAGATCTCAAAACCATACTTATCTTTAACAGTTTGAATAACATACTTTACCTCATAGGATGGATCACGTCGAACGATTCCCACTAGCAAACTAGCAATCATATTTTTGTCCAGATTTGCATGATCGATCGATAAATCACTCAAAAGACAAGTGTGAGAACCCCCATATTTTGTTATTTTGAACATTCCATTTTTTTTCCCCAATGAGGCGCGTAGAAACCATCTGCAAGGCATATCTGGTGTACTATGTTTGCACACCACTTTCCATAAAGTTTTTGTACTTTTGACAACAAGATACTCACGTTTTACAATCCGTACGGAGTAATCCTTCACAGCTGCCTGAAGATGACCTTTATCTTTAAATACCATATTCAAATGGATATCTCCTTTCGAATAATCGTAATAACTCCCCCACTTACCAGTTGGAAGGTCGATCGAATCACCAAATACGTCTGCATGTGTCGTGGAGAAAAATGGAATTGTTTGATAAAGCTCAGGTTCATTTGATGTGGTTGTGTCTGCTACAGTAACTGGCACCTCTGCAATATCAACCTTATCGTCAGCAGACTCATCCTCAGATGGAATCCCCTCCGGTTCAGACCGAATATCATCTCCAAAATCCACAAAACTGTCTGCTAGTGGCTCGGGAACAACATTGTCAGCAACTATCGGAGCATCATCTTGAATCATAGAGGTAGTTGGTCTTTCTGTAACTACTACAGATGGACCACTACCAGTTGTTGGCATTTCTGTAATAAAATCATAAGCACAGGGTTCTGTTTGTATATACATCTCCAAAAAAGTATGATTTTGTTCAATATCCAATAGCCATGCTAGATTGTAATTGCTGTGGACGGGAAAAATTGTTTGTTTCATCCCCGAAAAATCACTGAATATATTTACAAGATATTTTCAGAATGAACTGGTGACGATCGATGCCAGTAATATCATATATATCGCTCAATAACTGTAAATAATTAATATTGCGAGATATTGTCATGCCTTTTGACGGACCACGATCATATCTAACAGATTCTGAATCTTGTAATATTTGGCCTCCCCAATACAACAAAACTTTAATTGACATACCTTAAAAAATAAAGATAAAATTCATAAATTAATACATGGTATATAATGCTGTTAAATATGATTATTTATATAACAACGTACCTAAAATATGCTGATCGGAGCAAATAACTGGAGGATATGAAATGAGTTATATGAAATGAGCTGAATATATGAAATGAGTTATATGAAATGAGCTGATTTCGTTCGAATAAATAGATGAAAAAATTGATTAATGTCGCCATCTCAAATGGCGACATAAAATAAAAAATGAATTTTTTTTATTGTCGCCATCTGAGATGGCGACAATGTTATAATTTTTATATTTTTACGTCGTTTTCTGCCGACAACACGTAAAAAATATTATATAATGGTATTGATGTCGCCATCTAAGATGGCGACATCAATAAAAAAAAAATTTTATTGGATGTCGCCATCTTAGATGGCGACATCTTAAAAAAAAAAGTTTTTATTGATGTCGCCATTCCAGATGGCGACATCAATAAAAAAAAAAACTTTTATAATGTCGCCATCTGAGATGGCGACATCATAAAAAAAAAAGGTTTTTATTGATGTCGCCATTTCAAATGGCGACATAAAGAAAAAAAAAATTTTGTTATGTCGCCATCTGAGATGGCGACAATAAAAGAATTTCGTAATTGTCGCCATCTGAGATGGCGACTTGGGTTACTTTTATAAAAAAAAAAATTTCGGTTATTTTTATAACTTTAATAAAAATTATGGTTAAATTGTTAAAAAACCCGCTTTCTCTTCCATCTCCTTTAGTCGCTTCTATTTCTCATCTTTATTATATTATAAAGGAATTTGAGGCTATAGAAATTTCAATGGTCTCTTGGTAAGGATCCTTCTGAAACCCTAGCCTCCACATCGAAGCTCAACGCAAAGGCTCCAGAGTTTGTCCCCCGGTTCGTCGTATCCACCCCGCCACTGCGGGTGATGCCGATTTAAGTCTGAAGATTCTGCCTTCTTCTCCAGTTGGCCCTCTTCACTCCTCGCTATGTTGATTGTTAATGTGTGTTTCTAATACTTTTTTTTTTTAACATCTGCTAAAGTTTTTTGTTTTTTGTTTTTTTCTGGGATTCTTTATAGGTTTTGGTTTCTGGTGTGGTTCACGTATAGAGAATTTTGATTTTGATTTCATTTTCAAATCTTGCTTCTTTGTGTATGATTGCAGATTGAGGTAGAGTCGATTCCTACCAACACCCCCATCCTACGTTCGAAAACTGGCACCAAAAATTGCTGAGAAACTCAGGGAATCTTATGGATTGAACAATCAAGGGTGTTCTAGGTTAGCGAAGCATCTTTTCTTTTTATTTGTTGAATTCTCTCTGCTTTCAGTTTTTGATTCAGTTTCTGATGCTTTTTTACATGGTAATTTGATTAGATTCAAATGGTTTTCTGTCTTTTTTTTTGTTTTGTTTTTTTAAGTTTTTCAATTGGATTCCACAATTTAATGATTGAGAGAAATGAATTTCGTAAACAGAAAAACAAACTACGATGTTTTATCATTTTATATATAACGAGCGATTCATTTCTGTAAAGGTATCAAGTTTTGTTCTTCATTTTTATTTTGGGAGATTATCTTAATTTCATGATTGATCGTGTATCCCCAGGAAGGTGATTCGTACAATCTGTGACCGACGATGGAACCATAATTGAGGATTACGTATTTGACGGAGAAAAGCGGTGGAAGTTATTTGATTCATTCATATTTCAAACGTTTGTGAGAGTTAGGATATTAAATCATTTTTCTCACACTTTAATGCTTTACTAGCACCGACGCACACACGTTGTCTGTATAATGTATAATGAAAACATGATGTATACTATTAATTTTATGTAACGAAATACATGTGATATACATTGCTTAATAATTAAAAAGTCAATGTAGTATTCAAGAATTACAAAGAAAGAACCAACTAAAAGCAGCAAAGAACTGAAACTGAAACACTTACGAACGAATATAGTAAAGATGATGATAATTACAAAAATGGAAGGGGTAGTTTGGTAAATTTAAATTTGTCATATCAATGTAGATAGTATATGAGGGTTTATACATTATAATATAGTAAAGATAATATAATAATATATATATATATATACAAACACGAACACACATCTTCCCAGAGGGGAGACTAAGGGCAAGCGAGAGTGGGCTCCTTGCTCCCATATTTCTTACCAACTTAGTCACTCAGTTACTCAATATCCTCACACTAAAATACTTTATATATATATATGTATATATATATATATATATATATATATATTCTGGTGGGTATATATATACACACACTAGCGATCGGAGCACATGCTTTGCCATAGGCGAGACTAAGGGCAAGTGAGAGTGGGCTCCTTGCTCCCATATCTCATAGGGCTTTGCCCTTTAATATTTTAAATTTAAAAAAATAATCCTAATGTTTACTTAATCTGGCCCAGTTTTCACCCAAAACCCTTAGGGCCAGAGGCCCAATTGTTTTAAAAAATAAACCTTAATCCAACAATTTATCTGTTATGGGCTTGATTAAATTTATTTTTAACTTTTTTTAACCCTAATTCTATTTCTTGCCTCCCTATGAATTTATAGCCCACTTCTTTTTATAAATTCTTTTTATCAAAATTTTCAGCCTTATTTATTTTTCGTAATTAATCATTAATTACTAACTTTATTCTAATCTATTAAAATTCAATGTGCCAACATCTAAAATATATAATATATAATAGTATTATAAATTGTCATAATACTAGTTTGGTCTTTTTTATTTGATTTTCATATTTATATTTATTAACTTATAAACTTTATTTATTCATGAATAATTTCTAGATTTTTTGTAGCAAAAAAAAGTTAAAATCTAAAATATATTTAATAATTTTATATTATATTCCTGATAATTTGTTATAATTACCATTTGTGTATATTCATATTTGTTTCAAGATTCTATATGAAATTAGAGTTCTAAATATTATTTTTCATTTTTGTTTTTGTACATGTATCTAACTAATTTCATTAATACAAACTTATGCAAACTAAATATTATCAAGTGGAAATTTGCTGTTTCAATAGATTCTGAAGCATAAATTATTAATTTTGACTCGAAATGTCATAAAATAAAATATAATATAAGCGAAACCATTCGACTATATTTATATCATCTTATATATTACTATTTTTAATCTTATTATTTATGAATTTGATTGACATTTTATCTACTAAGATATGTTATATCTATTATGCATTTTGATGCATTATTTTACTTAGTAAATTTCTTATATTATATTCATTTTAGCCCACCCTACTCTGAGATCATGGTTTCGTCCTGCACATTTCATGTGTATTTTGAGTGTTGGACAATTCATAAGGCACGAAGTTTTGGAATATGAAACGTAAATGGTTAGTTGGGATATGTAATCCTTGCATCTATATCCAATTCATAGGCACCCATATATGCAGTGAAGTATGCATATAGCTAATTTAGGAAACTTTATCATCTCATATAATGGTATTTTGGTCCCAATTATATTAACAATCACAATGCCAATTAAGTTGTCATCTATTCTAAGCCAATATTTTGGTCTTAGGTTGTTGAGATATGGTGAACTAATCTTCCCTTTGTTCTTTTTTTGTTGAGTCACATAAGTTTGCGAATTTGTCATTCCTGGGCCTCCTATAATGTGACAAAGCAACCATAATAAGTTTTGGGTCATATTATAATTGGGTGTATGTGATTATTTTTCAAAACTGTTTATCTGCTTTTCAGGCAAAGAAAACAGTTTTTGAGCATTTTATTTTAGAATGAAAAAAATATTCTTCGCAATATTATCTGCACACATTTAACACTTGGGTAAGGCCACTCAGATGAGGTCTTAAACTTGAAATTTTCGCTATTGAAAATGCACTTAAATACATGACGATGATGGAACACATCAAATATAAATTTGCATCTCCTAAATAAAATTTTCCCATATCAAATTAGAAAAAATCACTTTTATATTCTGTGAAAAATAATGTAAAACATAAATGGAGAGAGAATTTTTCCCGAGAAAGAATGAATCGAAGACAGAAAGAATAGAAGAGCTTAAAAACCTTGTATTTTTCCCTTAATTCCAAATGATTTTTCACGTAAAAAATTGTTTATATTATTTTTTTGTTATACTTACTTTACCGAACACTAAAAATATTTGATCACATCATGAGACAAAATAAATTTTTACTGTATATTTATATGTGAAACATAGTTAATTCACATAGTTAACTATAAAAAAAATCTAATGATGCTAAAAAAAAAAAATCTAACGACATACGTAAAAGTGATTATCCCCGGTGATCATCTACCTACATGCCACAGGCTACATGTGATTGGGTTTACCCATTTGATAATTTATGTGGCATATTTGTTTAATTAATGATAATTAAAATCTACCTTGTCACAGTAATCATTTTCTAAATATAGGGATGTGGGTTTTTTACTATGCTTATTTAATAATCTAAAAGTGATGTCTATTAAAAATTAATTATATTCCTTTATTTTTAACATTTCTATCAATAGGGTGGATTGCCTTAAACTCGAGTCATTATAAGATAATCTAGGTGAATAGTCAATAAATCATTGTCATGATTATCATATTCCTTTTAAATTGGAGAAAAACCACGTGGTTAGGAATATCATCCGCGTGGAAAGAAAAAAAAACAATTGTTTCGAATTCACCGCCACGATGGTGTTGCATAGCGCATGGTGTCAATTGATTGGGTAGAAAATAAATCCTAAAGAAAATGTAAATTATGGAAATTAAATAATCTAAGGATTTTTCAGAGATTCAAAATCTCTTCTTTTGCTCGGAAGAAATTAGTTGGATAAAATGTGTAGTGCAAACAACAAGACAAACACTCAAATAATTTCATGTCCGTGGCATCAACCCATCAAAAATAAATTTAGGTTGTGTTTGGATGGATAAATATTATTTTAATAAAGAATTTTGATCCGAGAATGAATTTGAAACTTGGATTTGAAATAATACTTATCTTATATACATTTCAAATATAAACAATTATCATTTTATTTATATAGATAAGTGCATGTGACCCCCTCTATGGTTTAGGATTTAGGTTTAAAAAAAATCAGTCGGTGTTGTAATTACACCTTTTTAATTAAATATTGAATATAGCTATTAAAAATATATTTAATTTAATAGTCCAAACATAATGTTACTTAAACCCAACTTAAGTAAATGTTACTCTGTAAATAATATAAATTGTTTATCATCAAACATATTTATCAATCCAAAAATGATAAAAGTATCTAGCATGATGACAACCTTCATACTATATGCAAATGTCCAATTTAATATGGACATGCGTGATCCACTTTTGTGAGATACTAGCCTTTGAGATGAAGACATTAGTTAAATTTGTTTTTAAATTTTTTTAAAACTGAAACTCAAAATATATGCTCATACCGATGCCCCATTTCCATTATTCCTATTAAAACTTTTTTTTTTTTTGCAAAACTTACAAAAAAAAAAGATTATGCTCAACTATGCCCCATTTCCATTCTTCCGACATCGTCTCCTTCCACGAAATCCTAACTAGGGGTGAGTAAATCGGTCGCCCCCACAATGGGGGTGGGGGTGGAGATCTCCCCCAACAAGTGGCGATCGATTCGGTGGCCCGACCTGAGTCGGTGTTCGAATTCATTCACAAGGGTGCGTGATTTTGAGCGAAGGTTGGAGCTTGTAGCATGAACAAAATGATAAATTTAGGATTTGTTGAGGGGATAGTTGCATAGCTTCAATGGACAGTCAATTTGTTGAGCAGAATATAATTCCTCAACATAAAACCAGGTGTGTGAATAAATGAAGTATGTATCAGTTTCCCCACATAAAATCAGGTATATTTAGCTGAGAAGATCGATTAGATTTTTATAGTTCCCTCACATAAAACCAGTTGAGCAGAATGTATTGGTTATACAAAAAAATTAATTGATGATGTCGCCATCCGAGAGTATGATATTAATTAGAAAATTATTTTTCGATAGTCGCCATCATAGATGGCGACATAATTTAGTTTGATAAACTAAACTTGTAATGGCTCAATCGGGCTGGCTGTCACAAAACTTTTTTTGGGTCATTTTGTTAAATTAGATTTTTTTGGTTAGATAGTTAAAAAACCTAGTTTTCCCTACATTCTGCTTAGTCTCAAAGTTGATTCATGATATTATATGTTTTATCCATATTATTTTATCATTTATCATTACATTTTAGCATTTGTGGTCATAGCTACATATTAATATATTCATGTACATTTCAAATTTGCAATTTATTTTGCATTTTACGGAATTGATTAGCTTAGAAGATAATTTGAGAAATGTGAAGGGGTATTGTTCTAATGATTTTCTTTTCTGGCCATGTTTTTATTGCTTTGTTGATCTTGATTTGTGAATTAGTTGTCGACAGATTTTTTCCTACGGCAATATTTATTTATATGCGCGTTACGTCCGCTAGTAGTAAAGAATAGTATGAAATCAAGAGAAACGTTGATCAAGAGATGACAAACACAGTGGAAGCCAAAAATGACCAAGGGTGCTCGACGCTTTGTGGTGCAGTTTCAGTGCACTTGGAGTTTTAAACTCCTCATTGCTGTGGGCTTTTATGGCCTCTTGTCCTTTTGCGATTCAGGTTCGGTCGACTCTCTACGATGGTGGAGGTTTTGTTTTCCTTGCACGTTACTTAGAGAGGGACATATAGTTGGGTTGTTTCTTTTGCTGGACCCTTGGTCCTCTTTGTTGTTGGATTTTCTCTAACATTATGTATCTCAGGAATGTAGTAACAAAATAACTATGGCATCAATGTTTATGTCGAGGAGAGATTTGTAATCTCCGTTCTTTAGACAATATTGTCCCTTTTGGTGCTAACAGTTTGCTATGACAGTTTGTCTCCCAAAGATACAACGACAATGACTTGTGATAGGAACACTTCAAATCACAAGTCCTCAAACCACGAAGGTTCAAAGCACTCAATATGAAGAAATTGGATGAACAAACAAAATGCTCACAATTTTATCTTTTATTCTGATGTAAATTTCGAAAATAATATTTTTAAACAAGTGAGGAATGTTTTATTTATAGTAAACAAAATATATGTGTCCAAAAGAAACGATTTGGATGCACCATATCAAGGAAAAATGCACCCCAACATGAATGGACACACCATTCTTGTCAATAGACACAGGGCTCTATCGATCGGGCTTGGTACTCGATTGATCGAGCTCCTACTTCCAACGAATGGAAAAATTCTGTCTTGCTCCATCGATCGTGCCATTGTCTCGATCGATCGAGCACTTATTATTTTTTCTCTTACACTTTAATTTATTTCAATTTTCCAACACTCTTTACTGGTGTCTCCCATGGATGTCATCATCTTGGATATGCCTCTGTTAGCTCTGATCCTGTGCTGGACATTTTGCTGGTTACCGGTCCCTTTTCTTCTTACAAAGTCAGTTGGTAAATGGTAAGGTAATAGTTCCCCCACTTGATCTGGATGGCAAGGGTCGAACGGTCCCCAAACATCGAACCTTTTTTTTCTCGCTTTTGTTTATCTTCATGTAGGTTGTTCAATCCTTTATGCAACACATGCTAGTTGGTTTTTCTGGTGGTTTTGGTGCCTATTTTTTGTGTGTGCGGGTGTTTTGGTTTTACCTGTGGATTTCATGCTATTACTTTTCTTGTTGTACTTGTATTCGGTTTTCACATCTTTTGGCCATGGATCAGAGATTTTGGTGGTGACAATCTTGTGTATCTTTGGTGGTGTTTTCTTTGGCATGTTCCGCTGATTCCAGGTCCTTATGTGTCACGCCCCGAGACCGGGAACGATAACACCGGCGTTGATTCCAAATACAATTGAAAATCAACAAGCCTCATAGTACAGAATTTAATACAACCAGTCTATTTATTCCATAAACATAAATGTTTTACAACTGAAAATAAAACCATAACTTAAATCTTAACAGAGTTTAGCGGAAGCGTAATTATGTAGAATCTTGAAATAATTGCGGTAGATCACCAACCCCAAAAGTTGTGTTGTTCTGCATCTTCAGTATCTGTCTCACTTTTATCTGGGGAGGGGATGTAAGGGGTGAGTGTTCTGATTGACACTCAGTAAGCGGGGGCCAATCGAATATGCCAAAAACATATACTTATACAGATTTCAAAACAGATTTCAAAACATAAACTGATACACATAACAGAATTTTGCTTCTTTGAGTCATACCAAAAGCATCATATTAGAACACATGTCATATACTTATCAAATTAGATCGATCTACATAACATAAGGATTATAGAGGTGGCTCCTACGAATTCAAGAGGTGGCTCCTGTATGTATAGCACTTTGCCCCATTGGTTCAAGAGGTGGCTCACACGTACGTAGCACGTTGTTTCGCATAGCACTTATCTCCCGATATTCAGAATTTTCATGACATCATAGTTTTTAAAATAGTTCACATATTCGACTGTATTTTTATAAGCATTTCATATGGTATCAAAACGAAAAGGATAATATAACAAAAGCCCACTTACTTGATTGTTTACGATGATTCTTTAAACTTGAAAGAGTATGGATCTACAACCTTCAAAAATCAACTTCTTTCCTTGCTAGAATATTTGATATTTTGAGAGTATCTTGAGAGTATTTCCTTTAAACTTTTTGTGTTTCTACTAATGAATCTAGCTTGGTATTTATAGAAGTTTTTCAAGAAAATATGTAAGCAATGACATCAAGTTAATATTATGTAATCAATGACATCAAGTTAATATTATGTAATCAATGACATCAACTTAATATTATGTAATCAATGACATCAAGTTAATATTATGTAATCAATGACATCAACTTAATATTATGTAAGCAATGATGTATTTAAGGATAGTTTAATTAAATTCTTGGTACCTAAATTCAATGTAACATGTTGTGGCAATGTAACATGTTGTGGTATCATGTTGTGGCAATGTAACATGTTTGCAAGTGGTGATCATCACATTCTTCCCTCCTTATGAGGAGTTTCGTCCTCGAAACTATCTTGGAACAGATAGGGATATTTTTCTCGCATTATCTGTTCTGGTTCCCAAGTGGCTTCTCTCTCTGTATGGTTCGACCATTGAACTTTGATATATGGAATGGTCCTTCGTCTCAGTACTTGATCCATTGAGTCTATGATTCGGATCGGAATTTCTTCATACTTCAGGGTTTCGTTCAAGTTTCCTTGATCTACTAAAGGTTCTGCTTCGAGTACATGATTTGGATCATCAATGTACTTTCTTAACTGTGATACGTGAAATACATTATGAATTCTTGAGAGGCTTGGTGGTAGTGCTATTCTATAAGCTAGAGTTCCCACTTTCTCTAAGATTTCAAATGGTCCAACATATCTTGGTCTTAGCTTCCCTGCTTTGTCAAATCGGATGACTCCTTTCATTGGTGAAACCTTTACATAAACCTTGTCGCCAATCTCGAATTCTAACGGTCTTCTTTTCATATCAGCCCAACTCTTTTGTCGATTTTGAGCTGCCTTGAGCCTATCTCTAATGATTGTGACTTTGTCGATTGTGCTCTGTACAAGCTCAGGTCCGGTGATAGCTTTCTCTCCAATTTCATCCCAATATAACGGTGATCGACATTTTCGCCCATAGAGTGCTTCGTATGGTGCCATTCCAATGCTGCTATGATAACTATTGTTGTAGGCGAACTCGATCAGAGGCAAGAGCTCACTCCAGTTTGCACTGAAATCTATGGTACAAGCTCTTAACATATCCTCGAGGGTTTGGATTGTCCTCTCTGTTTGGCCATCGGTTTGTGGGTGATAGGCCGTGCTAAGAGTTACCTTAGTTCCCATAGCTTGTTGAAAACTATTCCAGAAGCGTGACACGAATCTGGGATCTCTATCGGATACGATACTTATCGGGACTCCATGAAGTCGCACAATATTATCCATGTATAAGGTCGCCAGTTTATCCAAGTTATAATTCATACGGACTGGGAGGAAATGTGCAGATTTTGTGAGTCTATCCACAATCACCCATATACCGTCATGACTTTGTCGAGACTTTGGCAATCCTACTACAAAGTCCATGGAGATATGTTCCCACTTCCATTCTGGAATTTCAAGAGGTTGAAGTAATCCTCCTGGTCTTTGATGTTCAGCTTTAATTTGCTGACAAACTAAGCATCTAGCGACAAATTCAGCAACGTCTTTCTTCATTCCATTCCACCAGAAGCTTTCTTTGAGGTCTTTGTACATCTTCGTGCTTCCAGGATGGATGGAGAACTTTGATTTATGTGCTGTAATCATCACTTCTCGTCTAAGGTCCTTCACGTTTGGCACACATAACCTTCTTTTCATCCATAAAGTTCCATCGTTGTCTGTCGTAAAATCGGGAAATTTTCCTTCCTTAACTTGTTCTTTCAGTTTAGTTAGGCTGGGATCCTGACTTTGCTCTAACTTTATCATTTCACGGAGGCAGGGATAAGCTGAAAGGGATGCTAAAATCATCTTCCCTGTGCCCTTCCGACTTAGTGCGTCTGCGACCTTATTTGCTTTCCCTGGATGGTAGCTTATCGTAAGGTCATAGTCCTTCAATAGTTCTATCCATCGTCTTTGCCTCATATTTAATTCCTTTTGGGTGAACAAATACTTGAGACTCTGATGGTCCGTGAAAATTTCACACTTGGCACCGTAAAGGTAATGCCTCCATATTTTCAAGGCAAAAACTACGGCTGCTAACTCAAGGTCATGCGTAGGGTAGTTTTGTTCATACGGTTTAAGTTGCCTTGATGCATAGGCAATCACTCTCCCTTCTTGCATGAGCACACATCCTAGACCTTCTTTTGATGCATCGCTATAGATGGTAAAACCCATATTCTCAGTTGGCAATACCAATACAGGTGTAGATGCAAGCTTCTTCTTCAAAGTCTCGAAACTCTTCTCAGACTCCTTACTCCATATGAATTTGGAGTTCTTTTGTGTGAGTTTTGTAAGGGGTATGGCTATCGAGGAAAATCCTTCAACAAATTTTCGATAATAGCCAGCTAGCCCTAAGAAACTTCGAATTTCCGTAACAGTCTTTGGTCTTGGCCAGTCCATAATTGCTTCCACTTTCTTAGGATCTACGGACACGCCTGCTTCAGAGATGATATGCCCTAAGAATGCAACATTGTCTAGCCAAAATTCGCATTTCTTGAACTTGGCAAAGAGTTCTTTCTCTCTTAAGGTCTGTAGAGTAAGACGAAGATGTTCCTCGTGTTTCTCTTTACTTGGTGAATAGACCAGAATGTCATCGATGAACACTACCACGAACTTGTCCAGGAATGGCTTGAATACTCGATTCATCAAGTCCATGAATGCGGCTGGAGCATTCGTCAAACCAAATGGCATCACTGTGAACTCGTAATGCCCATATCTTGTTCGGAAGGCAGTCTTTGAAATATCTCCTGCCTTAATCTTGAGCTGATGATAGCCCGATCTTAGATCAAGTTTAGAAAAGACTTTAGCTCCCTTGAGTTGATCGAATAGGTCGTCTATCCTTGGGAGAGGATATCTATTTTTGATTGTGATCTTATTTAATTCTCTGTAATCGATACACAATCTCATACTCCCATCTTTCTTTTTTACAAATAGTACTGGAGCTCCCCATGGAGATGTACTTGGTCTGATGTGCTTCTTGTCCAAGAGTTCTTGCAGTTGTTCTTTTAGCTCTTTCAATTCAGCTGGAGCCATTCGATATGGTGCCTTCGAAATGGATGCAGCGCCTGGCACCAAGTTAATTTCAAACTCTATTTCACGATCCGGGACTAATCCGGGGAGATCATCTGGAAAAACATCCGGAAATTCTTGTGCTACCGGATTATCTTCTAGTCTGAGTTCAGCTCCTTCCGTGACTTTGTTTATCATGGCTAGGTAAATTCTCTCACCGCTTTTCATGGCTTTCCAAGTTTGAGAAGCAGATAAAAGAACTTTACGCTCTTTTGTATTGCCACAATATAAGATTTCTTCTTGGTCTGGTGCTCGTAGTTTGACTTTCTTATTATGGCAGTCAACTAAGGCATGGTGTTTAGATAACCAATCCATTCCTAGGATAGCATCAAACTCCACCATGTTGAGTTGAATCAGATCGGTGTTGAACTTTTTGTCACTTATGTGAATGTTGCAACCTCGATGAATACTATGTGTTTCCAAGGTTTTGTTAGCAGGAGTTGCTACTTTATATGGTTCACTAAGTATGTCAGGAATAAATTTTAACTTCTTAGCGAACCTCTTAGATATAAATGAGTGCGTAGCTCCACAATCAAACAGCACATAAGCAGGCAATTTGTTGATTAAGACAGTACCTGCCACAACGTCATTGGCATTATTCGCCTCATTCTGTGTCATGGCGAACACCCTGGCATTGGGTTTGTTTGGAGGGATGCCATTGCCTGCTCCAGTCCCCTTCTTCTCAGTCTCAGGGCAATTAGCAATTCTATGTCCAAACTTCCCACATCGGAAGCAAGCACCACTTTGTCTACGACATTCCCCAGTATGTGCAAGATTACAGATTGGGCACTTTGGGAATTCTTTGTTGTTTGGGGTAGATGTAGATCCCCTTTGTTGATTATGGAACTGATTTGGCCGTTTGAACTTCTGGCCATTGTTCGAGGGCTGATGAGGGGGAGGTCGTTTGCGTTTGAACTCTTCTTCTCGGCGATGTATGTCAGACTCGGCCTTGATGGCTGCTCCCATCACATCCTCAAAGTTGATGGTATCCAACACTGCTAATGCTGATTGGATCCGACTGTTCAGACCCTTCTTGAAACGGTGTAGCTTTAAGTCATCATCTGCATAATGGTTGGGGCGTAAGTTCCAAGAGAATGGAATTTTGAGGAATACTCTACCACTGACATTCTTGGAGTTTGTGTCAGGTTATCAAATTCCTCCAACTTTTGGAGTTTAATGGCTGCTGGGAAGTATTGTTTTAGAAATGCACCACGGAACCTTCGCCAAGTGATTGGTCCGGTCACTTCCATCGAGGGTGACATACTATCCCACCACTTATTTGCATCGTCAACAAGAAATGGCGATGTAACTTCCACTTTGATTTCTTGAGGCACTTCCAGTAGTCTATGATGTTTCTCTACTTCTTTCAGCCAATGATGAGCCACTTCTGGTTTTGAGTTCCCATCGAATGTTGACATTCGATTCTTGCGAAGAGACTCATAATGATATTTTATCCCATGCGGCTGAGGCTGAGGCTGTGGTTGTGCCTGATTAGCAGTTGGGTTAATAATCCCCTGAAGAGTAGTGGCTACTATGGTAGCTATGGCCATGAAGTCTTCACGACTTAAACCCGTTTTTGGAGATTGTGGTGGATCTTGGCTTCCTCCAGCTTCATTATCATTATTGCGTGGAAATCCATATCGTGGGTTGCGGTTGTTACGGGGTGGTCGTCCAGCCATGTCCTACAATTTCACACATTTGTAATTTTGGTCCAAAAGTAATTCTCCCACATCGAATCATTCATCAATCCAAGCCTCAATTTTATTATAAATAATGGCTTGACGCTGAGTTGAAAATCACACCTCGAAAATCTTCTTTGTTATCATTTAGTGTTTGGTTTCAGTAATTACTACTGAGACTGAACTTTTTAGTCTAAAGTTTGGTTAGAAGCAAGGGTGGTTCATCTGGACGAGGGCGAGCTTCAAAACATGTCTGAAGAAACCCCAATGTTTTTAATTTTGTATTTTATTTTGCAGTTTATTGTGCTTTCATGTCTGTTGGTGATGTCGTTTGGAAATGTAATTTTATTTATCATGAGTTTATTTCTTTTTGTATTGTGGATCAGATATGTAATATTTTGAATTAAATATTCAGTTTGTAATGATAATTATATAAAAGAAATAAAGGTTCCACACCGCTAATATTGCAGTTATAAATTATACTCCTCTAAATTTATGTTAATAAAGATTGTCGATTTGCAAAACGTTCATAGCTTAAAAATATTGAAGAAATTTGAAAAGTTTAAGGTCATTCTTACAAGCGAAATTATATGGTTATCATATAGATTTGTCAATGAGAAATGAGTTTAAAAAAAAAAAAAGTTGTGGAGAGAATAAGCTAAAAGAAAGTTTTGAAAAAAAAACATATAACACTAATATCTAAAAGTTTAGTTTATTCTTATTAACCAAAAATTTATATAAAACAGAACATGATATATCATAATCTTGGTGCATTTTGAAAAAAATTATGTTCAAGTTATTGAGTGATAAATCTCAAGCTTTTTATAGGCTTTTTATAGGCTAATGGGCGCAAAAATTGCGATTCAAAATTCTGTCAATCCGGATCTGAAAATTCAAAATTGGCTAAGGGATTTTAATAAGCATTATATGAGTATCATAAACCTAGAATTAATTTGAAAATGGTGTTCGAATTTGAGAGAAATCGAAGCTCAAAAAATTCGAAATAAATTAAAATTGAGCATTTTAATTTATTTGTAAGAACGATATGATAGAGGGATTTTAATACCCATATAATGACGAGTATAAAAACGAAATTAATTAAGATTTGGCGTTCGAATGGTCGAGAATTTTATCGAATGAAGTTTCGCCAGTTAGGGTTAGGGTTAGGGTTCTTCAATGCTCGGCTTCCATCGATCAATTGGACATCTTCCGGTAGTTGGAACTTGGAAATTGTAGAGGGCTTTTTCTCCAGGGGTGATTCTCGTCAAGGTAGAATGTCGGATTGGTCAAGATACCCTCGGCGGTGATGAGATCGGAGCAGGGACAGCGTGAAGGGTTTGGGCGAGTGTTAGCCGAGCGATTGGAGGGGAAATCGAACTCCGATGGCTATGAAATTTGGAGAGTTTGTTCGTCAATGGATGGCGGATTCTGGTGGTGTGTCGGCCGTCAGCTATGGTGGCGGCAGGCGGCGCCGGCGGTTGAGCAGCGGGTTGGGTAAGAAATTTGATTTCTATTTTTTTTATCAGTAGCCGATTATGACCAAGAGAAATTTTCCCAATTGATTTTCTTAACCTTCAATTGGTTTGATTTAACCGGGATTTATATTCTGGTATTTTTATCCACCAGAAATCTTTTCCCAGCGGGATTATGGAACCTGGTTCGCTCTGATACCACTTAAATGTCACGCCCCGAGACCGGGAACGATAACACCGGCGTTGATTCCAAATACAATTGAAAATCAACAAGCCTCATA
Source organism: Haberlea rhodopensis (assembly GCA_907163345.1). Lineage (NCBI taxonomy): Eukaryota > Viridiplantae > Streptophyta > Magnoliopsida > Lamiales > Gesneriaceae > Haberlea > Haberlea rhodopensis. The sequence continues at coordinate 143,516 of CAJQUN010000839.1, read as the reverse complement.
GTACAGAATTTAATACAACCAGTCTATTTATTCCATAAACATAAATGTTTTACAACTGAAAATAAAACCATAACTTAAATCTTAACAGAGTTTAGCGGAAGCGTAATTATGTAGAATCTTGAAATAATTGCGGTAGATCACCAACCCCAAAAGTTGTGTTGTTCTGCATCTTCAGTATCTGTCTCACTTTTATCTGGGGAGGGGATGTAAGGGGTGAGTGTTCTGGTTGACACTCAGTAAGCGGGGGCCAATCGAATATGCCAAAAACATATACTTATACAGATTTCAAAACAGATTTCAAAACATAAACTGATACACATAACAGAATTTTGCTTCTTTGAGTCATACCAAAAGCATCATATTAGAACACATGTCATATACTTATCAAATTAGAGCGATCTACATAACATAAGGATTATAGAGGTGGCTCCTACGAATTCAAGAGGTGGCTCCCGTATGTATAGCACTTTGCCCCATTGGTTCAAGAGGTGGCTCACACGTACGTAGCACGTTGTTTCGCATAGCACTTATCTCCCGATATTCAGAATTTTCATGACATCATAGTTTTTAAAATAGTTCACATATTCGACTGTATTTTTCATAAGCATTTCATATGGTATCAAAACGAAAAGGATAATATAACAAAAGCCCACTTACTTGATTGTTTACGATGATTCTTTAAACTTGAAAGAGTATGGATCTACAACCTTCAAAAATCAACTTCTTTCCTTGCTAGAATATTTGATATTTTGAGAGTATCTTGAGAGTATTTCCTTTAAACTTTTTGTGTTTCTACTAATGAATCTAGCTTGGTATTTATAGAAGTTTTTCAAGAAAATATGTAAGCAATGACATCAAGTTAATATTATGTAATCAATGACATCAAGTTAATATTATGTAATCAATGACATCAACTTAATATTATGTAATCAATGACATCAACTTAATATTATGTAATCAATGACATCAACTTAATATTATGTAATCAATGACATCAAGTTAATATTATGTAATCAATGACATCAACTTAATATTATGTAAGCAATGATGTATTTAAGGATAGTTTAATTAAATTCTTGGTACCTAAATTCAATGTAACATGTTGTGGTATCATGTTGTGGCAATGTAACATGTTTGCAAGTGGTGATCATCACATTATGGTTTGAGGGAGCCTGAATTGGTTTTACTGTCTCTTGATCATGCTCTTCCGCTTCAGATATGATTCAATTTTATAGTCCACCTTTTTCATATGTCATTTTCTCAATGTGGCTTTGTAATTGTCTATATTTGGCATATGTTTTTGCTACTTCTGTCATGTGCCTGGTTGTGTCTTTCGGCCTTCACTGGAACTAGACTATATTATGGTTAAATGACAGTCCTTGGTTATAAAATCTTGAAGTTCATTGATAACCCCTTATGTATTATTGTGAAACATGATTAGTTAATCATCCAGTGCAGAAAGTAATTTTATTAGTCACATCATCTGTTCACTGACACCACGTCAAGGCGTGGTTTTATTAGTCACATTGATTAAAACAACCCATTTAATTTACGAAGGGATTTTTTTGTTTAATGTAGGAAGGATTACACTTTCAAATTGATTTTCTGTTCGGTGACTGCTAAATTATGTTTATCAAATCAGGACATAAACTGGTAAAATTGAGTTAACAGAAATTTCCGTACATCTGTCTCTTCAGACAAGGAATTAAAAAATCTTTCAAATAAGCCAGCTTTATCAGTAAACATTATATATATTAGCGTCCGATACACACATGCGTATGTAATGCAAATTTAAATTATATATATATTGATATATACTAAATTTTTATATTTGAAATTCTGATTTAAATATGATATTTTATGGAGAAAAGAAAAAACTGCCGCACATATTTTCGGAAGGAAAAAGAACTAATGAAACATTGGGAACTAAATTGGGAAGTTAATACGTGATATTCCGATATTACCACTTATCTCATTGTCTCATGGCTATTACTAAAGCAAATAGAGGATATTTAGAATTTCACAATGGTTATACCAAAGTAGTACTCTAAGGTGCTCACAATTACAGATATTAGCGCCAACGCACACACGTTGCTTGTGTAACGAAAACATGAGGTATACCATTGATTATATATAATGCAATACATGTGACATACATTGGTTAATAATTGAAAATTCAATGTAGTATTCAAGGATTACAAACGAAAAAACCAAAAGATACAACAAAAAATTAATGATACGATATATATTCTAATTTTCCCCACATCTTTATTTCTATAAGAAAACAAAATAAAACTCAACCATAATATTTAATTGAAAATTTATTCTAATAGTGTGACGGCCCGCCACAACGGGTCGCCCGTCGTGTTCAATTGCTTGAACACGAGGCTTCACTCAATTCAAAAATTAGTTATCACTTTGAAATTCTGTTTAGCGGAAACGTTTCAATTTTCATAACGACCTAAAATGTGTTGACTTAATAAAATTTGACTTTGACTTCTAAAAAAAATGGGCAGAGTCTCATCTTAAAATTTGTACCCTGTGATCATCCAGATCACTCAATCCAACAATACCAATATCTCAATAATAATATAAATAAGTCTCAACATCAAAATTATGCTAAAAACATAATAAAACTAAATCCATGTCCTCAAAATAACATAACATCCTCAACATAATCAAACTTCATTATATATCTAAATATTCTCTATATCCGCATCATCTATGTCTTCGACTCCATCTGTAATATGTCACAGGTAAAGGTAAGTTGCAGTATTTTATAATAAGCATAAGAAACATTTGTCAAAAGTATTTAAAACATCATTTTTTCATAATTTGACGAAAAATAATACATTTTCATATCAAAATAACTTTCACACATATATGGTTAATCTGGACAGTTAACAGAGCTAACTTTAACAAAGCTGATTCATATCAGAAATAACTGTACAGATAACCAACGAATACAAACAGTATCATATAAGAGTCACATAATAACCATACGATAACCATACGATAGTCATGTAGTAGCCATGCTGTAATGAAACAAATGCATACTCAATAAAGAGGTGACACAATGATATCATTCCAGACTATACCCGCTGGAGGGGTATTGACAGATATTATACCCCCTCCGCCTTCGGGCAAAACAAAATGCGTTTATTTATTCTCGTCGCCGACGAGCTCAAAAGTGTGCGTGTTTTTATCCTCGTCGCAAGCGAGACAAACGAAACAAATAACATCCTCAGTTCACAATCTCAAATCATATTCACTGAATCAAGACAAGCATGGCATTTCAAAATAGTTTTTCTCACACACAATAAAATGCTATTCAAAATTTCATTTTTCAACAAAGATCACATTTCTATCAAAATCATCTTTCAAAATAATCTTGCATGCTTACTATCCCAAAACATTTCAAAAATAAATAACATAAAGTACTTAAAATAATTTGCGAAAAATGCAACTAACTTTACGTACCTCAAAGCTTCCCAAATTGTTCAAACGATAAGCTTTCCCAATAAATCTCCCAATATATCAAAAACTTCATATCCCATATTTCAACATCATAAAAAAAACAATATTCATTTATTAATATTATCTAAGAATTTAACTATTTATATAATTCAGGAAAAATTAAATAAATAGTTTATGTTACATCTTTAATAACTAACTTTGTAATTACTTGATCATTAATCTGGACGTATCCTAGTTACATAGTCACTGTTTAAGTAAAATTATATAAATTGCTAAACAAAGTATAATTTTATATGTACACATATATTAATTTTATTATCAAAAATTAATAAAAACCATTATAAAGCGTACCGATTCTTCCAAATACAAGCAATGAATCATATCTCTATTTCGTAGCAAATTTAGAAAAATTTAAGAGACTAGCCTTCACACGATAAGAACACAGAGAGGTTTTATAGCAAAAATAAATTTTTTTAAAGTATGATCATTTTATAATTAAAAATAAATAAAATAGCATATTTGAGAACAAGCATATTTAAAAAAAAAATACTAATAGCTTGCAAAAATTCTAAATTATACAGAAATAAAAGGAATTGGAAAGGTATCAAAAAATGTCTACTTCGATAATACCAATTATATCAAGATTACAAGCAAAGGGGAAGAGAATGTTTATACCAGAATTTTGAAATCTCTGTGCCCCTTCCTCTCGTTTGATCCGATTCAACTCTTCTAAGCTTTTCCTCGGTTTATGGCAGGGAGTTATCTAAATAGGGAGTGGGATAGATGGGCTCTCTTTCCGTTACAGATTTGAGCATGTGAAACGAAGGGTTAGAGGCGTTTAATTAAGGATTGCATAATGGAATCTGGAGATTAAAGGAGATGGACAAACACTGAAGAAAAATGAAGAAGTGGGCATATTTTTTTTGACCTTCTCGGCGCTTCTTATTATTCTTTATTTATTTATTTATTTAAAAAATAGTTGGGCCATTATAATTAGGTTTTGAGCCATTAGAATTTGGGTTTTGGGCCATTACAATCTCCCCGCCTTTTAAAAAGTTTCGTCCCCGAAACTTGTACCTTGATTTATATCTGGATACTTAGCACATAGTTCATCATCTTTTTCCCATGTCGCTTCATCAGGTGATTGATTGCTCCATTGAACCTTTACAAAGAGAATTTTCTTAGTTCGTAGAATCCTCTCATGACGGTATAGTATCCTGACAAGATATTCTGAATATGTGCACTCATTGGATAACCCAATCTCTGTTGCCTTAAGCACGTGACTTTCATCTGGAACATATTTCCTGAGCATCGAGACGTGAAATACATTATGTACTCGGTCTAGTTCCGGAGGTAGAGCAAGCCGATATGCCAAGGTTCCTATTCTTTCCAAAATTTCATATGGTCCTATGTATCTCGGACTTAACTTCACATGCTTGCCAAACCTCATTACTCCTCTAAATGGTGACACTTTCAAATATACTTTATCCCCTTGCTGGAATTCTAAATCTCTCATGCGGACATCAGGCCAACTTTTCTGTCGACTCTGAGATGTAAGTATTCTCTGTTTGATGATGTAAACATTTTCATTTCGTGAGTTTGATCAGTTCTGGTCCTTCCAATACCTTCTCTCCTACATCAAACCAACACTGAGGTGTTCGACATTTCCTCCCATACAAAGCTTCGAATGTTGCCATTTGGATACTGGATGATAACTGTTATTGTACACAAACTCCGCCAGTTTCAGATGACGATCCCACTGTCCTTGAAAGTCCAAGACACATGTTCTAAGTAAATCCTCGAGAATTTGAATCATCCTCTCAGATTGTCCGTCCGTCTGTGGATGGAAAGTTGTGCTGTATTTCAAATTCGTTCCCAACACATACTGTAAACTCTTCCAGAATTGAGAGGTGAATCGGGTATCTCTATCTGATATGATACTGACCGGTATCCCATGCAAACATACCACTTGATTAATGTAAAGCTGTGCTAAATCGTTCATTGATGTAATCTTCTTCATCGGTATAAAATGAGCACATTTAGTAAGTCGATCAACAATAACCAAAATTGAATCCTTTTGTGTCGTGGTTTTGGGCAATCCGTTCACAAAGTTCATAGTAATATGTTCCCATTTCCAGCTTGGTATGTCTAAGTTTCTCAGTGTCCCTGCTGGCTTTTGTCTTTCAGCTTTCACTTGTTGACACACTAAACTTTGACACAAATTTCACAATATCTTGTTTCATTCCTGGCCACCAGAATAATTGCTTCATATCTTGATACATTTTATTTTGCCCTGGATGCATGACCAATACTGTCTGATGTGAATCTTGTAAGACTTCGCTCCTGAGAGTTGATACAGCTGAAACGAATAGTCTATCATTGAATCTCAATGTCCCATCTTCGTGCATCCTAAAACTTCATTGGTTTGATTCAGCCATTTGAGTGTAATTTAGCCACTTAGGATCCTTTGATTGTGCACCCTTAATCCTAACAATAAGATCAGTGTAAGGACCCCATATACTTAACCCTTGATTAGTGTATTAATCATTATGTGTGGCACATGCTTTCAATAATCATTCGGGAAACTCAGATGGTACTTTACCATTGAATGGTAATTACAAAATTTCTTTAACATACAATGTTATAAGTTCATCACCCTAACAACAATGGACTCATAGAGTTCGCCCATTACCATCCCCATTACACCACTGTTTACATTGTGGACTTTTATAAAAATTTGGGCAGAGTCTCCCCATAAATAGAGCTATCCCGAAATAAAAGCACAACACATAACATAATTCCTGGCCAGGGAAACATAATACTCATCAGAATACAGCAATATCAAGTAAATTCCCAGCCAGGGAAGACACCACACATAAGACAACAAAAGTGGGTTTCAACACCCACAATACACCAATGACTCTCATATCATTTAGCAATTCTACCTCTAATTGCATGCAACATAGAATGAAAGAGAGAAAGGCTCATGCCTTTATATACAACCCATATACAAGTATAATCGTGCTCACATGCGAGCATCATGAATATGTATATAACCATCATGGGTATATAGGTACTCTATACGATACCGTGCTCCATCAAGCCATGGTACCACGATCCTGGGAGTACATCCAATCAACAGCTCGAGCTCATCTCCAAAGCCATCGATGTACCTGTTCACCTGCCCCAACAGAGACAGCCCCCAACGGGGTGAGCATACCAATTCCACAATTTCATAATCATAATGACATAATACATAATTTACGAAAATGTAAATATTGTGGAACATATGTGACACTTCCTGGATGGTATCATCCTCATCCTAGCGTATCCCTGTAATAACCCTGTTCTCAAATCATCAAATCCTGAATATGCAGTTAATCATCACATTGGTTAACCCTAGCCAGTTTCAAATTAGTAACATTTCATAACATCTTTCTTTATCTAGCAATTATCATAATTCTAGATATCATATTGAGATTTCCTTAACTACCGATACTAGTTAATCACTTCTCTGATTAACTACGTCTCTGTTCCTATTCATTACCAATAGGGAATAAAATACAGATATCCTAGATATCTAATCAAATACCACATTTTCATTTCTTACTTCAAGGTAACGTCATACTATCGGTGTTTGCTCCGTAGCAACCACACCTCATCATTTGCTCGCTTCATAGCGGCACTAAGCATTCCACCATGTGAATCAACATAACGTAACCAAATCCCGGTACCATCATAGTAAAGCATTTCATGTATTTTAAATCATGCATCATACTTGTAAAACATCATTTAAACTATGCTCGTACGCTAAACGTACCTTAATTCTCCGAAGTCCGAGCCAAACCTTGCTCGAGTTCCATGCCCCGAGGAATGATGTGCTAACACGATAAATAATCACGGTTATTTACGAACATGCAACCCATGCTCAAGCACACCCATAACCCTCAAAATATTGTCAACGCACGACAATTAACCTTTTAAAATACCCGGGGCAGGGAAGGAAACGAAAGAGACAATAACGAAAATTGTTCAAGAACGCCCTACAATTTTCGAACCTTAATCTCACAAATCGAACCCAATTAAACACCATAATTCATCTAAAATATGAATTAATCAATCAACAACAAGAATAATCGCCACACATGCCAAACCCCCAAAATTCGAATTCAAAGCCCTAAATTCGAACACAATTAAACATCCTTATACATCTAAAACATGTAATAAACGACCCATAACAAGAATCGCCACACCCCTGCCAAAGATCACAATTTTCGAACCCACTTCACCCACATATCCAAAAATTCGAACCAAAACCAACGAAATTCGAAATAAATTCGAGCCAATAAATCACAATTAGGCAGGGAATTACATCACAAGCATGGAAAAGGGGTAAGGAAGGTTACCCAAACGAAAATCGGAAGAAATCGGACGAAAAATCGAAGAACCCTAGAAATTGGGGATCGGCGCTTTCTTGCAAAATCCGACTTCAAAACGCGACGAAACTTCGAATTGCCGGAGGGGATAGCTGCGCCTCGACGAGAGGAAGCCGGCGGCGGGTCGCACGCGCCGAAGGGCGGCCGGACGGCGGCGGGCGAAGCATTTTAGCACGCGGATGGGGGCTGGGCAGACGGGATCGGCGGGGAGAGAGAAAGGGGCGGGTTTGGAGGGCTGAAATGAGATTTTTAATTAAATCTCGGGTTCAAATGGTATTTATAGCAAAATACCCCGAAAAACTAATAGCCCCACAAATACATCATGATTTGTTAAAAATCATCTGTTTTCAAAAAATCTCTCTCTAACTCAAAAACCCCCTACCGGTGCCCACACAAGCACACGAGATTCCGAGACACTTCAACAACCCAACTCTTAGGTTTTTCACCGTAATGAGAATACAATCTCAACCTCGGGATCCAACAATCCCAACCACCCAAATAAATGAGCCCAGAAGGCCCAACACCGCGATTAAACACCAAATCGCCACGTAAAACAACTTTAGGGGTTATTAACACTCCGGGATTAACATCCCTAATCTCAGGTCATCACAATCAGGTTGTGCCATGAGATTACACAACATCATCGTCCCATTCTGTTCGTCTCCTAATTCGACATTCAAATTTAACTTGGACATCTCATCAATGAGTTTCTATTGTGTAGTCAATAGCATTGATCCGTAACTCTTCCTGCTTAGTGCATCATTAAAGGACAGTATCGAACCTTATTGGATTTAGTTTTATTATGTTTAAGCATGATTTTGATGTTGAGACTTATTTATATTATTATTGAGATATTGGTATTGTTGGATTGAGTGATCTGGATGATCACATTGTACAAAGTTTAAGAGGAGACTCTGTCATTTTTTTAGAAGTCAAAGTCAAATTTTATTAAGTCAACACATTTTAGGTCGTTATGAAAATTGAAACGTTTCCTCTAAACAGAATTTCAAAGTGATAACTAATTTTTGAATTGAGTGAAGCCTCGTGTTCAAGTAATTGAACACGGTGGGCGACCCGTTGGGGCGGGCCGTCACAAATAGATAATCATACTTTTACATAAAACTTTAATAAATAATATTTTTATTTAAACTATAATATTAATATACTAGTTAATTTGGCACCGCGCGAGGCGCGGTGCCAGTGAACTTATAACCTGGTATATGTGTCCAATAAAAAGTACGACACAAGTTCAACAAACAGCTCTAGAGAATAAAAAGATGGTTCATACGCATTGAACATACATAATCATACGTATATAAAATCAAACAGGTTAGAGTAAACAAAAGTCTTCCCCAACAGTACATCATAGCAAGAGTTGGCATATGATATCCTTGTAGGGCCCAATAGACTCTCTAAACAAAAGTCATCTACGAAAGTGCAGTAGTAGATGACATCAGATATCACATAAAAATAAACCTCAACGAACTCCAAAAAACCAATCAAAAGTTGTTCGCAAGAGTTTTCAAAATGACGATGGTTCATTTCATAATGCAGATATGTGTCGGTTTCTCATAGCAGTAGCGAGCATCACATAAGAGGAATTATAGTTTATATTTATTGTTGTAGTTGCATTGTTATTTTAGGATATTGATCTTATATTACTTGCTATGGCCTCATGATTAATGAATCATCTTACTTATATAATTATTTATATACTTTCTGCCAAATAATGAATGTAAATGTGACGTCCCAAATTATTATCAAACAAGTAATATATAATTATCACAATTTAATATTTTCTAATTTTTTTGATATAATCTCCTTGTATATGAAGGGAAAATTTGATGTCAAACATCATAATAAAGGTAATCGAGAACAATCACATATTAGCAACGGGTCGTAGGTAAGCCAAAACTCAAAATATATACAAACAAGCAAAACTGAAGACTCATAATCTACCAAAAATTCATCATGCCGAATATTTTATAAAAAATATTATTAAAGTTTGCCACAATGAAAACTTATTTTTAACTCATTTTTTTTAAAAAATAAGTTCATATAAAAAATTATTATCAAAGTTTGCCACGACAAAAATCTATTTTGAATTATCTGTTTTTTTAATCCATACTTGACAAAATCAACAAGTTTTTTTCTAAAAAAAAAAAAGAAAACATTTTAAATTTTAAAAATTGAGATAAGAGGGATGCATAGTTGGGTCAAGGGTTTTGATATAATCTCCTTATATATTAAGGGAATATTTGATGTCAAACATCATAACAAAGGTAATATCACATATTAGCAATGAATCGTAGGTAAGAAAAAAATCAAAATATACATAAACAAGCAAAATCGACGTATTCTACCAAAAATTCATCATGCCGACTATTTTATAAAAAAATACAAAAATAAAAGAAAAACTAAAAGGAAAAAAATAAAAAAATTTAAAAAAAATAAAAATGTGATGGACGAATATATAAAAAATATAAAAAAAAACTAAAAAAAAAGGAAATAAAAATACAGAAATTAAAAGAAAAACTAAAAAAAAAAAAACAATTTTTTTTTTAAAAAAAGTGACGTAGGGTTACTGTTCATTGGAACAGTAACCCTACACCACTTATTATATAGGTAAATACGAAACACGTAGTAATGATTATTTAGATCATTAACGTATTAGGAATAATAAGCCGAAATAAAGAAAAATAACTATAACAAGAGAGGACACGCAATTTACAAGTGTATCTTTCCACTAACTTTGTATTAATGTGATGTGATTATCAATATTTTATACATTTATTTTGTGACACCAAATATTAAAGCATCACATTTTACAACATGTAATAAACAATCAAAATGTATTATCGGTTTTTTATTTCTAATTTGAATATGAAAGTCATAATTTGGGGAATTTTTTAGAAAAAAATTGAAATTAAATTTAATCTAAGGAGTTTATATCACTGGGCTAGTTAGTACGACCTATAAAAAATAAAAATAAAAACTATAAAAATCTCCTACGTAAATCGACGATAATTTTAGTTGGTAGAGCAATATGAACTTGAGACCGTAAAATCATGTGTTGTCAGTCGTCAGTTTGTCTAATGAAAGTTATCTAATTTACGTTGTTTTCAAGCTACTCCATCTACACAACCGAGAGAGTGAGAGCGGTTATAAATTATAAAAGCAACTGAAAAATGCAACGCTTCGGAAAGGAAAATGCTATCAGTCGCGGCCGTATCTCTTTTATATTATAGATTCTGTTGAGGAAAACTGTGAACTGCACCTATCATCTCATCCCTTCAAACAAAATCTGAATCAATGGCGGACGATTACGTTAATCAAGTCACGGAACTCCCGCCAATCTCATCTACTTCTCCTTCAATACATCTCCATTTATCCGGTTATCTCACCGGTGATACCATACGCGTGCAAGGAGACACCGGAGAGTTGGAATTCTCCCTTCAGTTTAATATGCAAAGAAGAGAACAGAATTCTGGCGGGTCCTGCAACTTTTCTGATGCAAATATCCAAGAAATGGACACCTTTTGTGATTCCGTCGATTCATTGTCTTCTGCGTCGCACTTGACTCCTACTTCAGGTCATGAAACTCTAGATTGTAATGCGGGTGAGAATGAATTGAGAGAAGAATCTTGGATAAGGAGGAGAGATGACAATGTGACCAGGTTGAGGAGCGGGGTTTTATCTCCGGTGAAGTATAATGGCAGTGGCAGTTATGGTGTTTTTCAGGGTAGGCTCAGCTCTGGGATGAAAATGAAGATGGGTCACGAAAGAGGGAAAGGACACAATACTTTAAAGAAAATGCTTAAAAGGCGGAGTTTTTCCTTGAAGCCGTGCAATTCTTATGGCTTCTTTGTAACGGCGAATTGGGGTGTGGTTAAGTGTTCTTCGTTCGAGGAAACGAGCAAGAGGTTGAGTAAAAAATGGTGCGAACTCCCTAATGACATGAAGAAGGTATGCATGCTTTCTTTTCGTGAAAAAATAAGAATTTAAATAAAAATAGTTGATGATTTTATGTGAACAATTCATTCGACACTTACCTGGTGATGTTATCACGATAGGAATACGAGAACATGGCTTCGAAGGATAATGCAAGATATATGAGGCAATGCTTGCTGTTAAAGAATGATATACAAGAAGAAACGGGCTCTGGATTACTAAAGGACGTGGTGAAGTAAGCCGATAAAATGAAACTTTGGTGTGTTAGAACTTGGTGAAATTGTCATGTTTCTTAATTTACCTTATGACGAAAAAAGAAAGAAAAATTCCTTAGAACAGTTCTCTGATAGATTTTTAGTAATTTGGTGGTATTAGTTTACAAGATGAGTGATGTACTGGTCAAGAAAATGAAGTCGAAAAAAGTTGGCATATGTGCTTATTAAACTTGTTTTTTTATGAACATCATACATTTGTAATATGTTATACTATATATACAAAAGAAACTTATGTTATTTGGAAACTGGAAGACTGTAATTTACTGACAATGAAGTCGAAGACTAGAAAGCCGAGAACTTTTGCTCTGTCACTCTTTGTTGCAGGCAGCTGTGGACTCGATCATAATCTTCCATCTTATATAACACCCCCTCCTATTTCATCATCAGCATTTCGAATGGTAGACCTCCTTGCATTTAAAATACTTCACGTGTAGCCAAGAAATTAACTTAATATTGAAATGTTGGAGACAGAAACTTACAGATGTATCTGCTGAGGTTTGATCATCGTCACAACCACTAAAGGATATGACTTCTCCTCAACTAGTACCTTTCCATGCACCTGTTCGAGGACGATGGTCTTCCCATACATAACACCCAGTTCTGAATCCGCAAACAAATTTTATCGGAGACCCTGAATTAGGCTTAATTTCGGCACTGTTCTGAACCTGGGGAGAGTACAGATGTGACTTGGAAGGGGGTACACTAACTGGATATAAGTAAGACAGTGTTTGTACATAAGAAAATATGTGCTAAATATCTAGTCAGTATAGAAATAGGCATAGCACCAAAGGGTTAAGACTAGTTAGTATAAGCATAGCACCAAAGGAAAAGGCTTAAGTCTATAAGATCCCAAGCACAAACCTGTCCATTCTACAAAGATACGGTAAATCAAGCATTGTGCCACTATGACACGAGTCAATGATAGCGTGAAGCTTGACACCATGAGGAAGTGGCCTAGCAATAGTTGCATTGATTTCATAGCTAAAAAATATTAACTTCATCCTGACCTGATCTCATATAATGGTATTTTGATCCCAATTATATTAACAGTCACAATACCAATTAAGTTGTCATCTATTCTAAGCCATGATTTTGGTCTTAGGTTGTTGGGATATGGTGAACTCGAATCTTCCCTTTGATCTTTTTTTGTTGAGTCACCATAAGTTTGCGAAATTGTCGTTCCTGGGCCTCCTATCATGTGACAAAGCAACCATAATAAGTTTTGGGCATAAACCACAATTTCGTATTATAAATGGGTGAGTGTGAATGTTTTTCAAAACTGTTTATCTGCTTTTCAGACCAAGAAAATAGTTTTTGAGTATTTTATTTTAGAATAAAAAAAATATTCTTCGCAATATTATGTACACATTTAACGCTTGGGTAAGGCCACTCAGATGAGGTCTTAAACTTTAAATTTTCGCTATCTATTGAAAATGCACTTAAATACAGGACGATGATGGAACACATCAAATATAAATTTGCATCTCCTAAATAAAATTTTCCCATATCAAATTAGAAAAAAAATCACTTTTATAGTAGGTGAAAAATAATGTAAAACATAACTGGAGAGAGAATTTTTCCCAAATATTAATGAATCAAAGACAGAAAGAATAGAAGAGCTTAAAACCTTGTATTTTTCCCTTAATTTCAAAGGATTTTCCACATAAAAAATTGTGATGTCTTACATTATTTTATGTTATACTTACTTTACCGAACACCAAAAATATTTGATCACATCATGAGACAAAATAAATTTTTACTATATATTTATATGTGAAACATAGTCAACCATAAAAAAAATCTAATGATGCTAAAAAAAAAAAAAAAACTAACAACATACATAAAAGTGGTTATCCCCGGTGATCATCCACCTACATGCCACAGGCTATATGTGATTGGGTTACCCAATTGTTAATTTATGTGGCATATTTGTTTAATTAATGATAATTAAAATCTACCTTGTCACAATATTCATTTTCTAAATATAGGGATGTGAGTTTTTTACTATGCTTATTTAATAATCTAAAAGTGATGTCAATTAAAAATTAATTATATTCCTTTATTTTTAACATTTCTAACCTATGTTGCACCGATACTCTAAAAATTTCACGGTCAAGTATCAGATACTTCTGGTATACGGATACGCGCGAAAACGGCACCGATACGTATCGGAAACGCCAAGTGGCGTATCTAGGGGCAAAAAATAAATTTTTATCTCGGATATATTTCGGATACGGTTAAGAAACGCCGTTGACCAATCCGATACGGGTTAGATACGAGAACTTTCGGAATGCTTATTTAATAATCTAAAAGTGATGTCAATTAAAAATTTAATTATATTACTTTATTTTTAACATTTCTAACCTATAGGGTGGATTAACTTAAACTCGAGTTATTACAGGATAATATGGGTGACTAGCTAATAAATCATTGTCATGGTTGTCATATTCCTTTTAAATTGGAGAAAAACCACGTGGTTAGGAATATCATCCGCGTGGAAAGAAAAAAAACAATTGTTTCGAATTCACCGCCACGATGGTGTTGCATAGCGCATGGTGTCAATTGGTTGGGTAGAAAATAAATCATAACGAAAAATGTAAACTATGGAAATTAAATAATATAAGGATTTTTCAGAGATTCAAAATTTCTTCTTTTGCTCGGAAAGAAATCAGTTGGATAAAATATAGTGCAAACAACAAGACAAACACTCAAATAATTTCATGTCCGTGGCATCAACCCATCAGGCAAGCGAAAAATAAATTTAGGTTGTGTTTTGGATGGATAAATATTATTTTAATAAAGGGATTTGATCTGAGAATGAATTTGAAACTTGGATTTAAAATATTACTTATCTTATATGCATTTCAGATATATAACAATTATCATTTTATTTATATAGATAAGTGCATGTGACCTCCTCTATGGTTTAGGATTTAGGTTTAAAAAAATATCAGTCGGTGTTGTAATTACACCTTTTTAATTAAATATTAAATATAGCTATTAAAAATATATTTAATTTAGTAGTCCAAACATAATGTTACTTAAACCCCAACTTAATTAAATGTTACTCTATAAATAATGTAAAGTCATTTATCATCAAACATATTTATTAATCCAAAAAGGATAAGTATCTAGCATGATGACAACCTTCTACTATATGCAAATGTCCAATTTAATATGGACATACGTGATCCACTTTTTGAGATACTAGCATTTGAGATGGCGACATTAGTTAAATTTGTTTTTAAATTTTTCAAAAACTGAAACTCAAAATATCTGCTCATACCGATGCTCCATTTCCATTCTTCCTATTAAAACTTGTTTTTTTTTACAAAACTTACAAAAAAAAAAATATTATGCTCAACCGATGCCCATTTCCATTCTTCCGACATCGTCTCCTTCCACGAAATCCTAACTAGGGGTGAGTAAATCGGTCGTCCACACAATTGGGGTGGGGGTGGAGATCTCCCCCAACAAGTGGTGATCGATTCGGTGGCCCGACCCGAGACGATGTTCGAAGTCATTCACAAGGGTGGGCGATTTTGAGCGAAGGTTGGAGCTTGTAGCCTGAACAAAATGATAAATTTAGGATTTGTTGAGGGGATACTTGCAGAGCTTCATGGACAATCAATTTGTTGAGCAGAATATAATTCCTCAACATAAAACCAGGTGTGTGAATACATGAAGAATGTATCGGTTTCCCCACATAAAACCAGGTGTATTTAGCTGAGAAGATCGATTAGATTTTTATAGTTCCCTCACATAAAACCAGTTGAGCAGAATGTATTGGTTATACAAAAAAAATAATTGATGATGTCGCCATCCGAGAGTATGATATTAATTAGAATATTGTTTTTGATAGTCGCCATCACAGATGGCGACATAATTTAGTTTGATAAACTAAACTTGTAATGGCCCAATCGGGCGGGCTGTCACAAAACTTTTTTTGGGTCATTTTGTTAAATTAGAATTTTTGGTCAGATAGTTAAAAAACCTAGTGTTCCCTACATTCTGCTTAGTCTCAAAGTTGATACATGATATTATATGTTTTATCCATATTATTTTATCATTTATCATTACATTTTGCATTTGTGGTCATAACTACATATTAATATATTCATGTACATTTCAAATTTGCAATTTATTCTGCATTTTACGGAATTGATTAGCTTAGAAGATAATTTGAGAAATGTGAAGGGGTATTGTTCTAATGATTTTCTTTTCTGGCCATGTTTTTATTGCTTTGTTGATCTTGATTTGTGAATTAGTTGTTGACAGATTTTTTCCTACGGCAATATTTATTTATATGCGCGTTACGTCTGCTAGTAGTAAAGAATAGTATGAAATCAAGAGAAACGTGGATCAAGAGATGACAAACACAGTGGAAGCCAAAAATGACCAAGGGTGCTCGACGCTTTGTGGTGTAGTTTCAGTGCACTTGGAGTTTTAAACTCCTCACTGCTGTGGGCTTTTATGGCCTCTCTTGTCCTTTTGCGATTCAGGTTCGGTCGACTCTCTACGATGGTGGAGGTTTTGTTTTCCTTGCACGTTACTTAGAAGAGGGACAGATGGTTGGGTTGTTTCTTTTGCTGGACCCTTGGTCCTCTTTATTGTTGGATTTTTTCTAGCTTTATGTATCTCAAGAATGTAGTAACAAAATAACTATGGCTTCAATGTTTATGTCGATGCGTGATTTGTAATCTCCGTCCTTAAGACAATATTGCTCCTTTGGTGCTAACGGCTTGCTATGACAATTTGTCTCCCAAGATACAACGACTATGACTTGTGGTAGGAGCACTCCAAATCACAAATCCTCAAATCACAAAGGTTCAAAGCACTCAATATGAAGAAATTGGATGAACAAACAAAATGCTCACAATTTTATCTTTTAATCTGATGTAGATTTCGAAAATAATCTTTTTAAACAAGTGGGAAATGCCTTATTTATAGTAAACCAAAGATATGTGTCCAAAAGACACGATTTGGATGCATCATATCAAGGAAAAAACGCACCCCAACATGAATGGACACACCATTCCTGTCAACAGACACAGGGCTCGATCGATCGGGTTTGGTACTCGATTGATCGAGCTTCTGTTTCCAACGAATGAAAAAATTCTGTCTTGCTCCATCGATCGAGCCATTGTCTCGATCGATCGAGCACTTATTATTTTTTCTCTTACACTTTAATTTATTTCAATTTTCCAACACTCTTTACCGGTGTCTCCCATGGATGTCATCATCTTGGATATGCCTCTGTCGGCTCTGCTCCCGCGCTGGACATTTTGCTGGTTACCTGTCCCTTTTCTTCTTATCAAGGTTGTTGGTAGATGCTAAGGTAATAGTTCCCCCACTTGATCTTGATGGCAAGGACTGAACGGTCCCCAAACATCGGACCTTTTTTTTCTCGCTTTTGTTTATCTTCCTGTAGGGTGTTCAATCCTTTATGGAACACATGCTAGTTGGTTTTTCTGGTGGTTTTGGTGCCTATTTTTGTGTACGGGTGTTTTGGTTTTACCTGTAGATTTCATGCTATTACTTGTCTTGTTGTACTTGCATTCGGTTTTCACATCTTTTGGCCATGGATCAGAGATTTTGGTAGTGACAATCTTGTGTATCTTTGGTGGTATTTTCTTTGGCCTATTCCACTGATTCCAGGTCCTTATAGTTTGAGGGGGCCTGAATTTGTTTAACTGTCTCCCGATCATGCTCTTCCGCTTCAGATATGATTCAAATTTATATTCCACCTTTTTCATATGTCATTTTCTCAATATGGCTGTGTAATTGTCTATATTTGGCATATGTATTTGCTACTTCTGTGCCTGGTCGTGTTTTTCGACCTTCATTGGCTCTAGGTTGTATTTGTCGCTATTTTAATATAATTTATGTTCTTGTTAAAAAAGGGGGAAAAGTCTTCATTAACTGTCATTCACATGCTGATGACACGTGTTATTATGCTCAAGATATTAATTAAACTAATTTATTTTAAAAATGTTTTTAATTAATATGGTGCAGGTTGCCTGTTCTTCTTTGTTGCACATTATGTAATTAATAAAATAAATGTTTTATTTAAGACCATAAACAATTCAATAATCTTTCAATTAATGAACTACTAATTAATTGATGATTTTATAATACCAAATCTGAGTATTTGGCTTTATGTTTAACGACATAATATTATAGTTTTTAAAATAATTTGACTTAATTGTTCATCTGTATATACTAGTTAATGCCCACACGCAATGCACATAAAATAATGCACAGTGAAAATAAGTAGCAATAATGGTAGCATTAGAAGAAAAGCATCGTATCATATCATTTATCTTTGGTTAAACTCTCAAGGATTATGTTATATTATGTTAATTACATGATTGTTGCATGCTTCAACATTTTAATTTTTGCATTATTGTAAAAAAAAATTATATAATACATATTTACATATTAATTGCTTAATCAATTTTTAAGCTTATTTAATGCATTTATTATTTTAATTGACACCACCCAATGTAACATAGTTTTTTTGCTAAAGTTATTGGGCCCAATCATACTATAGTTAAAGGCGATATATTATTTTAAAGCCAGATACGTGTTATCAATGCTTGGATTCTTTCTAGATGACACAAATTGTTTTACTCGGACTCGACTTATTATTTACAATACTAAAACGGAAAATAATTATATGCACTTAGCATTTGTAAAGACCAAAATACATAAATATATATGTATGTATATATATGTTTGTCTGTGTGTTGATATTTATAAGACCGAATGTATAAAAGTTTGATCGATACTAATACAAACAAATAATTCTGTATGATATTCAACGTCTTGAATGTTATGGTTCAAAAGAGCAACAACATTTTGTTGTATGAGCCCTCCACAGCTACATGCCCATATAGAAGTACTGTTCAAACGTTCAAATCATCATGAGAAACATATATACGGGTTTTTTAATTATTTAACTCATATTAAATTATTTTTTACAAAATAACCTAAAATTAAAAAAACTTAATAGAATGTCGTTTGAAGTTGCCATTTGAGTTGGTGACTTCAAAAAATATATTTTTTAAAGGAAACGCCATCTGAGAAGTCGTCTCCATTAATTTTTTTTAAAGAAATGCCAATTTTTTTTTACGTAGTGGTTTGACTCTTTGTTCTTTCACTCATTTAGCATACTTTATATCCCTATGAATAACATGGTGGGCTCAAAGAATATAGTGCAGTTTGCAGAGCCATTTACCTTTCTACCCCAATTAAGAATATTTAAACTCAAATGCAAAACATCATAAAGAGTGATGTTGCTTATGAATTCAACCACCAAGATGCGATCTTGGGAGTGGGAACCACTCTTGGTGAACCCAACAAAATTGACCAATCTTGGGCTCTGGAGGCTAGACAAAATATCAAACTCAGTTGTCAAATGCATTCAAATTCTCCATTCTCTACGCAGCTCTCGAGGGCTTCTTGACATCAACGAGTCGGCCACCACAAAGAACTCCTTTGTACACAAGCCCGTGACTGCCTCGGCCCAAAGCTTCGCATCTGGAATCGGCAATTGAGATCATGATTCTGATTTGCAGGAGAGGTAACCCATCAAAATTTATGGATGTTAGAAAATGGAAGTTTGTGGGAATTGGAATAAAGGTTGGTGGTGTGGAACAGTAAAGTAGTTAATGGAGGAAGAAATACATAAATATAGAGAGTCGGTGAGTGATGAGTGAACATAATCATGCCATTACATAAAATAAATATATATATATATATAAATAAAGGAGACGCCAAGATGGCGTCTCCTTTAATAAAAAAAATAATAAAAAAAAGAAAACTCCATCTCAGATGACGTCTCCTTTAAAAAAATATAGTTTTTGAAGTCACTATCTCATTTGACGATTCGAGTCACTTTGATAAAAATTTTATTTTTAGGTTACTTTGTAAAAAAGAATTTAAATATGGGTTAAATAATTAAAAAACTCCGACATATACACCTTCAATAAACACACTTATGCACTAACAATTTATAGACCTCTTTCAACAAGCAAAGTTATATGCTTGAAGCTAAATATGTTCATTTACTTGGAAGATAGAGTTACCAAGTTTCATGTACTTATAAGAAAGAACATATTCTTACCCAACGAACTGATTTCTCGTGATTGGCTTGTAGCTCATCTTTGAAGCATCAAATCCAAATCGAGGGATGGCAAATACTCAGTGCATTACCGAGAGATCGTTTCTAAATGTTTGAGAAGGCACGATATCACCTCAATGTTTTGTAGTCTTGCATAGCCACAACAAGCTCCCAAATTTGACCCGGTCCGTCACGCTCTCCTCCACTGGGAAGACGCGGTACTCATTAGCGAGCGTCTGGTGACCAACGATTCCTGATTCTCCTGCCTTTCCGCCATATGGAAGTATCTTCATCTTTGGCTAATTTCACTTGAAGAAAAATGCTAATTACTTTAACGCATTGAATCCCAACACAAAGTAACGAGGAAACATCATACAAGATCTTCAATGAGTTTCAAAAGTTCCAAATTACCATGAAAATTGACCAAAGACAAAGGTTGTTCAGACTAAAATAACCTGATACCTGTAATCATTACTAAACTAACCTGATACCTATAGTTCCATATGGAAGTATCTTCATCTTTGGCTAATTTCACTTGAAGAAAAATGCTAATTACTTCAACGCATTGAATCCCAACACAAAGTAACGATGAAACATCATACAAGATCTTCAATGAGTTTCAAAAGTTCCAAATTACCATGAAAATTGACCAAAGACAAAGGTTGTTCAGCCTGATACCTGTAATCATTACTAAACTAACCTGATACCTATAGTTCCATATGGAAGTATCTTCATCTTTGGCTAATTTCACTTGAAGAAAAATGCTAATTACTTTAACGCATTGAATCCCAACACAAAGTAACGATGAAACATCATACAAGATCTTCAATGAGTTTCAAAAGTTCCAAATTACCATGAAAATTGACCAAAGACAAAGGTTGTTCAGACTAAAATAACCTGATACCTGTAATCATTACTAAACTAACCTGATACCTATAGTTCCATAAGGAAGTATCTTCATCTTTGGCTAATTTCACTTGAAGAAAAATGCTAATTACTTTAACGCATTGAATCCCAACACAAAGTAACGATGAAACATCATACAAGATCTTCAATGAGTTTCAAAAGTTCCAAATTACCATGAAAATTGACCAAAGACAAAGGTTGTTCAGACTAAAATAACCTGATACCTGTAATCATTACTAAACTAACCTGATACCTATAATCATTGTCTAGATTAAAAATTAAGCGCACAACTTCTAACCCTCAATCAACCAAAACCACCCAAAAAAATTGAGATTTATAATTATTCATCGTTGTCTACATATTGAACAATGTAGACACAGTTACAAGCCTGAAATCCAGATGCAGATTAACAATTAGATGAGTTAAACAAACCTCGAAGCAAGTATATTGCAAAGTAAAATTTCGCATTCCCGGTGCCATGAAATATTCTGAAAGTCTTAACAAATAAACAATGAATTTTAATCAAATACTCGTTCTAATGTCAAAATTTTCCCAGCAACAATGTGTGTAGATGCATCTATACCCAACAGGAACATGCCCTCCAAATCCATAGATTATGCATCAAAGGGCTCAGAAGACAAACCCCAACGGATCCACAGAAGAGGAAGAACGAAAATTTAATTTCTGCATCCCACAGAATTTGATTAAAATGATAACAAAAGCAGCATTTGTTACAATGCCAGAAAACTCAAGTACAGAGCTGAATCTCCAACCTGATTATTACCACAAATTATTGATGAGAATAGACTGAATATATGCAATCAACAAAATAAGCCAACGTAAAAGTCTAATTCTAAATCCAACATCAACAGTTAACTCAACATTACAAGTGCTAAGAATAACAAGTGCAAGTAAAAAAATAACAGTTACTCAACAACCCATATATGTTTAATGATTTAACTGCAAATGCTGAAATGCAAATGACAAAAATCAGTGAATTAGTGATTAAATGAAATGTAAATCAAAGTCAATAATTTGAAACAATTATGGATTCATATAAGCAAAACAAAGTTAAACATCAGTATCTATCCATATGAATCAGTTTTGTTGGCAATAAATTCAATTAGGTTAAAATCAACACAAAAATGAGCAAAGAAAATCGAACTTGGTGCGTGAAAAGGTTGTCATGCCAATGAACCGCAATCAAAGAAATGCTTCAATGGTGGCAAAAAGGTGCTAAACCAAACCGGTGTAACTTCATTATTCCATATAACATGTGGCACAATTAATATTCTGTTGAATACTTTTCGTGTGCTCTGAACCATCAAAGAATGTTTCCACCTTTTTGCCCACCCCAGGAATGGAGAAGTCCGCTGCGGGAGAGTTACAACAGCAAACCCACTGAAAGAAGAAGAATAGATGGGTTCAGAGGAGTATTTTGGTTGGAGAGAAATTTTAAAGGTTTCTACGCTTGACCATTTAAAGAAAAATAATTTTCTTACCTCATTGGTGATGGGAAGGATGAAAAATGGAAGATTCAAGAGGAGCCCTTTTGTTGTTCAACTATTTCAAGAAAATGTTCCCTATTTCTTCTTTATTTTTCAGCTTTTACTGTGTTTTATTTGGTCAGTTTCGAGCGAGGCTTGGGATGGTGGATGCAGTGGAGTCCAGTGACAAAGTCCAGCGCCAAGAAGGTCATGCGTGCTACGAACCGCCAAGGGTTACGGCATGAAATTGGGGGTGGAGAGTGGAGCATCTTCACAGATAGACAGCAAATGGCATTCTTGTAATAACTTGCAAAAAACGAATTATCACGGACCAAATACGGCCCTTATTATATACTAGGGGCAATTATAAGGTAATTGATTTTGGATTGATGTTGCAATATTGCATTTGCTACAATTGCTTCTTTGATAATTAAAGGCGCTTGAAATATTGTGTACGGCGAACTTATGTTTTACACTTTCTAGTATATCAAGGGAGTGATAAGCTTCACTCAACCTTATACACATCCCCTATGAAATCTCTCGAGAAACACGTGTGAGAAAAATAAAGAAAAACCAATGATCACCGCTCTTCAACTTTTCAAAAGTAACAAGGATTATTTGGCTTCAGATGAAAGAAATAGCAAACTTCAGATAACCAACATGAACCCACTGGATTTTACATAGATTTTCGAAATCATTATCAAATTTTTAGTGAAATTTGAGAGCATTTGTTGTTCATCAAATTGAGTGCTTTGAACATTTGTGGTTTGAGGACTTGTGATTTCGAGTGCTCTTATCACAAGTCATAGTCGTTGTATCTTGGGAGACAAATTGCCATAGCAAACCTTTATCACCAAGCGATGCAATATTGTCTTAAGGACGGAGATTACAAATATCGTCTCGACATAAAAAACTGTTTGAAGCCATCGTTATTTTTTCCTGAGATACACTTTGAGAAAAATTTTAAACAACAGTTTTGAAAGTTGATCATGTTCTCGTTTGTTTTCCCCTCTTCCCGTATTCTTACTTACCTTCCAAGGTTTAGCCTAGAATCAGTCATGCAACTACACATCAATTTCAGGAATAAAATGTTTATGTATCTGTAAATTGTTTGTTACCACTTTTATCACATATAGAAGCTTGAAATTTTATGTTCGTAATCAGAGGCAAACATAGAAAATTCAGTTAAGGGGTATAATTGGGGAGTGGAACTAGATTTTCAGAAAAAATCTATGTAAATATTTTTTAAAAAAATTCCATTTTGAAGGACTCGTGGTTTTCTTATGTTTGTTGCTCGTCTCTAAAGTATTTCTACAACGAAATAATCTTATATCATTTCCAGATTTCATTCCTGATGTTGAATTTGAAGTATTGTGACTACCAGGTGGAGGATAATGTTATACATGGCCGGTATCCCGGGTTTCATGATAGCCCTCGGCATGCAATTTGCAGTTGATAGTCCCCTCTGGCTGTGTAAAGTATGTTACCATTTTTATTTTGTGTGTGCCTTCATAAAACTATGTTTCTATAAAAACATGCTGGATCTATTTAGGCAGGAAAACTCAGTGAAGCCAAAGAAGTTATTAGCAGCCTCTGGGGACCGTCTGAAGTCAATAAAGTAATAGAAGAATTCCAGTCCGTCATTAAAAATGATGGTGCTTATGTGGATAGTAATTGGCAGGAACTATTGGCAGAGCCTCACTCTAGAGGTGATGTCAAGGTCTTATTTTCATTTTTTTCATTTGTCTAATATGTTTTTTTTTTTAGCTTCAAAGGCATGTCGTGTTTCATTCACATTCTTCGTTAAAGAAAAATCGATCATGTTGCATTGCATATGTTGGAGTTCTTTGAGTCCTTTATGAGGAATTGGGCTGATGGCTTCAATAAGAGACTTCGTATGTGTCACGCCCCGAAACCGGGGTCGATAACACCGGCGTTGATTCCAAACATTAATTCAAAATCAACAAGCCTCGTGTACAGATCTATGAAGAAACCAGTCTATTTATTCCGTAGAAAATAATAATCGTCTTTACAATTGATATTACAAAATACAATTGTCTCAGAATAATCAAATATGCGGAAGCGTAAATAAAACTAATAAATTCTTGAAGGTTCTTCGTGGATCATCATTTCCAAAATTATTCTTGTAATTATTCATCGATCTCTACTTTTCGTCTTTGTCTGGGATGGGAGGTAAGGGGTGAGTATTTGGGAAAATACTCAGCAAGTAGGGGCCGATTGAACATAGTAAAAACACATATATTTTCATAGCAGAAATCATTTTAAACATTTCTTTATCAAATCCATAGATCTTGGCACATAAACACATTAACACATATCTCCACATATTCACATATCGACTTATTGGATTCAAGAGGTGGCTCCCGTGGTATAGCACTTTGCTCTTAAGGATCAAGAGGTGGCTCCCATGCATGTGGCACGCCCACATCATGTAGCACTTTGCCCCGCCGAATCAAGTGGTGTCTCATACACACGTAGCACGTTGCTCCGCAAGGTCCTTCATTCATGATCATGTCACATACTTGTTTAGATTTAAAAACATACTTTTCATAGGGTTGTTCAATCGAGATTTAAAACATACATAAGGTTTGAAAACGAAATGAAGTTGTAGCAAAAACCCACTTACTTTCGAAGCGTGATTGAGCGAATTACGGGTTGTAGAAAGTAGCACAAAATCTCCTCCTCCTTTGCCTTGAAGGTTTCGAATTCTTATGTGTGTGAGTAGGTAAAATTTCGAAAATGCTAAGTGTAGAATAAGATTTTCTTGGCATGATGTGTTGTGGACTTCAAAGGTGTTGATTCTTGGAAGAATAGCCCTTTCTTTGGTGGGATTTGAGGTGATTTAAAGGTAGGGAAATTAATTAAATCCTTAACTTTGGCCAAAGAAATCCCTTAAATTAAGTCAAGTCAAGCAAGTCATGAATGCAAGATATTATGATAATTGGATGCTAATGGTGTGGTAATTAAGTGGGAATATACTTAGGAGTAAGGTGATTCAATGTAGGAGGATTTTAATTTGGATCCCTAAACTTTGGTCATATGATTGAATAAGATAATTGAATGGTAATGTCATGATTTGATCATGCAATTAAATGGATACCAAGATTTGGGCATGTCACTTGAATGAGTCAATTAAATGAGGCAAAATGAATAAAGGATTTTGAGCATGTAATGAATGTGGTCAACCATTGGTAATGTATGTGAATAAATTTACCAATTCCACAACTTTGGTCTTTTAATGACATAGTTTGAGCAAGGTATTGATTGGGTCACCAATTGGCTAAATGAATGGCAAAAGAATGGGGTCATCACATGTTGGTCATCTAATGACATGATTTAAGCAAACCATTAATGTTATTATATTTGATTGGATGGTGGTTGAATGGAATTGTATGGTTGGTTAAGCACTTAAATGTCATTGAATGACTAATGGCGAGGTTTGTGCAAGGTCATTGAATGGTTAACATGGTTTGGGGCAAGGTAAATTTTCGGGTCTTCACAGTATGAAACATTATGGCCTAGTGGCCTATTTTCCCCTTGTAAACCTATGCACGCGAAAGAAAATGACCTTCCTTTTGTTTTAACCGCAGTCTATAATTGTAAGGAATTTATATGCTTTGTACAATATGTTTTCATTGTATGAATAAAAGACAATTGGTTTCTATTTCATCAAGCAACCTTCAGATTAAAGAACCAGATTATGTTGGCATATTGAAATAGAGCCCAAACTTTTCGGAAATAACATTGGACTTTTAGAAAGACTTGCTTGCTCTGGAATCGGGTTACAGTTTGAGCAGAATGTTCATCGAACACTATCTTCTTTGCTTTATCGGGTCGGTATAAAGAGAATTTTCAAGAAAAAACTATACTAACTCTCAAGATTTAACAGATTCTTCGAGGAAATTGCTACTTTTGGAATGCATTGTCGAGGGTACTTAAATATTTAAGATACACCCTGAATATGGATTGTACTATACAAGATATCCTGCTGTATTGGAAGGATAAAGTGATGCAAATTGGATATCGGACACACAAGAGTCCAAGTCGACAAGTGGTTATGTGTTTACCATTGGAGGGGCTGCAGTGTCGTGAAAATCTACCAAGCAAACTTGTATTGCTAGATCCACTGTGGAATCTGAATTCATAGCTTTGGATAAAGCGGGAGAAGAAGCCGGATGGCTTAATAGTTTCTTGGAAGAAATTCCTTGTTGGGAAAAACATGTGCCTGCAATTAAAATACATTGTGATAGCCAATCTGCTATAGGAAGGGCACAGAGTAGCATGTATAATGGTAAGTCTAGACATATACGTCGTAGACACAATACTATTAAACAGTTGATCTCAAATGACATTATGTCCATTGACTACGTGAAGTCAAAGGAGAATATTACGGATCCGCTCACGAAAGGCTTGCCTAGAGATCAAGAATATAGTTTATCGAGGGGAATGAGATTAAAACCCTATAATCAGAATCTTGGGGTGGATACCCAACATATGTGACTGAAGATCCCAAAATCTTGGTTCAAAAGGGACAACCAAACTACAAGATTGTATAAACACCTTGGAGAATTAATCTCCGACCCATTGGGTACGAGGATAGACAAAAGGCCTTTAATGATTCCTAAGACATATTAGAATATGTTGCAGTATAGCGGGATACTCTTCTAGGAGATCACCTATGTAAGTGCGAAGTGTGGCCGCTTCAAAGAATGGAAAGCACTTATGAAACCAAGCGTGGTCCATGGCCGAAACGGACACAACAGCAAGAAACCAATACGGAGGTTAGAATTGTTATGGTGTGGATTCAATTGTCTTGGTTTACACCAACGACTAAATAGTTCAAGACTATAAGATCACTATTAAGTCAAGTAAATCCGATTGAATACTACTACGGAAGATTCAAAGCCGCGAGCTATCTCTCCAGATGCCATAATAGTTTGTCAAAACACTCAATTGCATACATGCATTAATTTAATTCATGTGGGGGATTGTTGGAAAAAGCGTAAAGATTGAATTAAAGTAAACAAATTTTTTTGCTGCTCGATCGATCGAGCGGACCAGAAAATTTCTGGTATGTCTGCTACAGGAGCTCGATCGATCGAGCGGGGTGCTCAATCGATCGAGACCTGTTTCAAAGTAGTGAAATGGTTTGTACATTGATATTTGGGGTGCGATTTTTGGCCAAATGGTGCCTCCAAATGGTGTCCTTTGGACTTGGTTTTTGGTTCACTATATATCTAACATAACCCCACTTGATTTACAACGATTTTCAAAAATTTCACTATATAATTTAGTGAAATTTGAGAGCATTTGTTGTTCATCAAATTGAGTGCTTTGAACCTTTGTGTTTTGAGGACTTGTGATTTGGAGTGCTCCTATCATAAGTCATAGTCGTTGTATCTTGGGAGACAAATTGCCATAGCAAACAGTTAGCACCACAGCGGGGCAATATTGTTTTAAGGACGGAGATTACAAATCTCGCCTCGACATAAAACTTGTTTTGAAACCATTGTTATTTTTCCTTAGATACACTTTGAGAGAAATTTATATACAATAGTTTTACAGGTTCATAATCTTTTGACTTCAAAGATTGTTGCTTATAGGTACATATTTACTTTTGCTCTTGGAGCTGGCCCTGTTACGGGTATTACAATACCTTACCTGAGCAGCAACCGGACACGAGGGAAAATAGTGGCATTCAGTTTCTCTGTTCACTGGGTACGTAAACAAAAGGCAACTGGTATGCAATTTAAGTCTTATGTTGATGTAATATGCTTGGTGATTTCAGGTCTTTAACTTCTTGGTGGGCTTGTTTTTCCTTGAACTCGTGGATAAATTTGGGGTTGCTCCAGTTTACACTGGCTTTGGAGGTGTTTCCTTGTTAGCTGCAATATTCTCTTTTTATTTCATCATTGAAACTAAAGGGCGATCCCTTGAAGAAATTCAGGTTTCACTGTATCAGGGCAGAAAGTGAAGCAATAAATATTAGCATTTTTTTTGTACTCTATACAAATTGATGATATACAAAATCATATGGCACTTTGAATCAGGATATGGCTGTGTTGATTAATAAATTGCCAATTGCACTCTTGTGACTTGAATCTACAAAAGCCAACATTTTGCTTGTTAACCTTATTCAGACACGCTATTGCTACATCAATCTTACAAGTTAGTTTACTTGTTAAAAATACACGTGACACGCACTTAGGCTCAATATTCAAAGAGGGATATCCCATGTGCCTTGTCTTGATCTTTAATTAAGTGCACCCCTCAGTGCGTCTAAAGAATCGAGGCACACTTTTACATGCAGGGATTGTGAAAAATTATCAGTTATGTTTTGCTATAATGCCAAACTCGACGAGATGATAAGCTGGGAGCGTAGATGGATTCAAAAACTGTAATGAAACGTAATAAAGACGAGGAGACTACTTGGATGGGTAAATTATTAATATATAAATCGAATATATACGTTCTATTATCTTTCGTTGGAGAGAATGATCTTCTCCCTCACTCAGTTCATGCCTGGCTAAAAGTAGAAATGGCAAACGCGTAGGGCCGCTCGTGGCACGGCTCGCCCGTAGGCTTGAATTTTTTAACCAATGATTTATTAAAAAAAAGTTTAAAAAAAATTAGGCCATGCCGATCTTTGATTTAAATTAAAAAATACTTTGTCGGCACGACACGTTTTCAAAATGTGCCAACACGAAATGCTACAGTGCATGAGAGGCATGTTTTAGCCACTTGCTGACTCGGTGTGTACAAATTGTCACCTCTAGCTAAAAGTAAAAGATATAGTAATGCAAGACATTATTGGAATATGACCAAGAATTATATATGTTTGCTGCATTGTTGTTAATGATGTAATTCAACTACAGATTTTTATATAGTTTTTTACGCCTTTAGCTTTGAGCTCACCGCTCCTCTTGCTCACACTGTTCGCTTCTGACTAAGTGTATGTTTTATTTGATAATTCTACTACATATGCGTGTGTCTATGAGTTTATGCCCACGTCTGTCAATGCGCGATCTGTACCTCGTTTATACATGAACTGGTTATGAATCATGTGTTCAAGAAGTTTCATTTCTGCATAATGCTTGAGATTTACTTGTTATCTCTTGGGTGGATGAAATGCTAGAGCTGTTAAGGAAAACTGGGTGAGTGCTAAGGAAGATCGACGAAGAATTTTCAATTATTTAGGCGATAATGTTACTATTTTGGTTCTTATCATGATTAATTATGAATCTTTTGAGTTATCAAACTGGATTAACTACCCTGCTAGAACAAATTAATACCCACGCACAAGATTGAGGCGCTATGCATGTGGTCAAATGGATATTTGAAGTGCCCTAAGTTTTATAGTGAACATGATGTCGTTTGAAAGATTGAGTTTGCAGGATTAGGAATAAAAAATTGGTCATAAAGGATGCTAATTAGTAAGTTTTGATGAGAAGAATCTGATTTTTTATTTATTTTTCATTTCAATGACTGACAAACTCAAATCAACCATTAAGCAACTAGGATTTTGTAGTTTCTGAAAAATTTACCCCAATAGGCATTTTAAGAAAAAGATTTCAGTTGAGTCAGTTATATTTTTGCATCGAAGAAAAAAATTTGATAGCTGGAATGAACACAAGGTTTCATCTGTGGTGAAGATATGCTGTCAACTTGGAATAATACAATATTTTCAATGCTGCAAAAACCATTTTAGTTTCAACATGATTACTTTATTTCTTAGTGCATGGCCATAAATCTGACTGGCTGCTTTTGCCCATTAACAGTACTATCCTAACAATTAATGAGCAGAAAAAAAAAATTGATTAAGAAATTTTTTGATGGCACTCCAACTTCTGTGAATAAGATCGAGCATTTGTCCATGAAATGGAATTGATGATGATTTTGTCTCAGTTAGGAGAAGTAAGGAAACAAAATGTTTTCATATGATTGTTGACAGATTAAAAAAACCAAAGAAATCTGGCAGAGTATTTTATCATACATATTTGCTTATGTTTCATAAATAATTGAAAATGAGGGCAGAATTAACACGAGGCGACTGTTATTGAAAATTGATATGGTTATCTATTTGGAAAGAATAGAAAGGGCTCAGATATAAAATAATAGATCCCTTTATGTGGTTTGATGAGAAAATTATTTACCTTTTATTTGAGAAAGACTGTTTTCATTTGATCCCACTGCTAAATTGATGTTCTACTTGAAAGTGTTGCTGTATAGATCAATTACATGACGCATCCATGCATCTTTTTCAGGTTTCTGTGGCTGTTTGTCAAGCAGTTACAAACAGTTATGCCAAAATCATGGAATTTTTACTATTTGTTGAGGGGATGCATAACTTCATTTTTAGTTGAAATTTGCATCTTATATCGATAAAATCTCATCCAGCAGGCAGTGACAAAGTAGGAACTGGATTTGTCGGTGTGATAGTTGAAGGAATATACACACACACACAATGATCAGCAGACAACTTTTATTGACCTATCTGTATCTGTAAGTTTATATAGTTCCATCTTGAGGAGTTATTTTGTACAACAAGGTATGTAATCACTCTATGGAGATGGACAACATTTGATTTTATTCTCTCTTTTCTTCTTGGTTTTACTTGTTACCTTTGTTAATTGTATGTTAACCTTTCTCTTTCACCAATTCTTTATCATTCTTTTGGACAATGGTTTATGGTATCAGCTGTTCAAGTGCTGGGATTCAGTTTTTCCGTAGATGGTTACTTATCTATTTGCCATGTTGCACTATGCGGTATATATGTTCATTTTTGGAGCCAAACAGAACTCTATTTAAAGAAGATCATTTTTTTATTATGCTTTATCACTAAAACTTTATATTGTATCTAAGGTGTACATATGCTTATGTGACTATTCACATATTTTTCACCTGAGAACTCGATTACATTTAAATGAAGAGCCATGTTCCCTTATAATAAATACGGGGAAACACAAAATTTCCTTTTCTGCGGGATAAATGAAAAATGAAAGAGAAAAGAGAGAAGGAAAAGATGGCAGTATTCGTCTTGGCTTGAAAATTGCATCTTTTGGCCATCTTGACAGTTTCTCTGCTTCAGTTAGTTATTTCTTTTTATCAAAAATTAAAAAAATTGCAAAATAGTTATTGTTTATCATTTAGTTCACACATTTTAAAGTACAATGAAACTGGTTGACAGCTAGAGAATGACTTGTAATATTCAACTGCCTATTATGTCATTATGTGTGTAATATTCAATCTCAACCAAATAAGAGCCTTCTTTTATCCTTCATCTCCAATTGAAAAGCAATGCTCCTGAGATTATAAGGCTTTACTTGTAACCAATTTTTATGGTTTTGCAAAAGTAGATCAGTTATTTATGTGCTTATTTTGTTGCCTTATTTACAAAGTTATGGGTTCTTCAATTTCACTGCCTCCCCAAATTTTGCAATATGATTTGAGGTGTAGTATTGATTCGATGGTAATAATGTTAGGCCTGGTCTTATGTCAACAACTATTGTACCTTTCCAATCGAACTATATGTCTTGCATCCATTGCACTGCATCCATTGCACTTTTGAGTTCTGAATCATCTTCCTTACGTTAGTTTCTTTCTGTGCAGTGGGTTCTCTCACCAAAATATTTCAATTTTCCTCTTCCAATAATATGATACACATGGACTTTTCCGGCCTGGTGGCTTTCCTTTTGATCCGTGTTTTTATGGTAGAGAGCATTTCTGAGTTTCTGTACCTTGTACACTGTTAATTCCATTTTTATTTCGCTAATATTTGTGGTTGGGCCCACTCTTATACCTTGAAGGGTTAAGTTGATATGTAAGACCATAGCTTGTGACGGATTGGCCACTTTCTTTACTATTTGCTGTTATGGTGTTCACTAAGACAAAGAGTAGATTGAATGATTCTTGTTTTACTCCAAACGAAATTAATGAAATTAGGTGGTTTAGACTTGGCACAGCAGGAGAAAGAATAAGTTTCTTTATTCTTGATCATTTGACATTATAAGTGCAAAGGCCTCCGAGTTTGTAAAATTTCTTCATGAAAGGTTTATAAAATGACAGTTCTAAGTGTTCTACATTTGCCTAATATGTAACTTTTAGTTGTTGTCTGTTCTAGAATCAAGTCCCTGATCTCAATGAATATCATATATATTTTGGTATCCTTTTGGTTGCTTTATAACACGTTTCATGGTGTCCTGCTATCTTCTGTCTGGGATGTTTCGATTGTTTTTTCTTGGACATCAATGTGATTATTTACCACCCATTGTCCTTAATAGTCTTCACTGAATTTTACTTACTCAGGTTGTATCACCCGTGAAGATGACTTTTGAAATGTAAGAGATTTACATCCCAATTCTTATTCAGTTCATGTTGTTTCTATAACTAACCATGCCTTCCTGAATTTGCAGATATGTGACACGTGTCGTTCCAATTAGTGCCTTTTTTGCATCGAGTCGTTGGTAAGTATGCACAATGTTATGCAGAACGAGAAACCTTGATTGGTTTTATGAGTTTTGCCTTTCATCTCAGATACATATCACTCATTTGTGTTCATTTCATGATGTAGATGTTTTTTAATGCCAAAAGTCGGCCATCATGGACAGTATTATTATCCGACTTGTCAAGCATTGGGGAAAATAGTATCTCAAATCCTTTTGTATGATCTTGGATATCCATTGCGCCACTTCAATAAACTATCATGCACAGACTGTAATTTTGATTCATTGGGCAAAATCTGTTATTAAGGGATTTATTTGAACATTAGGTGGGTTTTGTGTTTGCAAGGGTATACATCATCACTTCATTGCTTTCCCATATAGTTTGAGTAATCAGGAAAGTTTAATGATGGAGTTATCACCAACTGTATCCTCTGATTTTCAACATTGTTCTCCATTTCATAACTAGTTCTTACAGGGGCATTGTGTTTTGAAATGTTGCTATCAGCATCAGCCTTCATTTCTGGGTCCATCCCAATTACTTCAATTCCAGATTACATTTTTTGTAAAGCGCACTACCTTTCTCGATCTGTTAATCCGAGCATACTTATGCAGGTTTGGAAATACTGCTTACTTGTTCATCTCTGTGGCCTTCATCCAGATGCTCAAAGCTCTGAGTAGGTTTATTTGCTTTCTGTCAATCTTGGCTTTTTTGGCCATCCTTGAGAAATTTACTAACCAGAAATCTTCATCTCATATCCAATGACATTGCCGGTTGCCACTTTTCTCATGGCTGTTATATGTGGTACTGACAAATTAAACTGCAACATTTTTTTTAAACATGATCCTGGTCAGTTTTGGTGTCGTCATATCTTCGTATGGGGAATTCATTTTAACATAGTGGGAATAGTTTATCAAGTTACTGGAATGATGAAATCTTTGCTGAGGCTCTCAGGTTGGTCCTAACTCAAATTGACCAAAATGAGTTTATTTTCAATTTCAAGATGCTTGTTCAGTTATTAGGTGAGCACTTTCAGCAGATGACACAGACTACTGTTTCGGGAGACTTGCGCATAGTTTGTTTCCATTTTTAGTGTTTTTTTTTTTGAAAAAAATTTGGATAATGAGAGGCGTGTTTTATGTTGTTTTCTGATGAGAGAATTTTTACCCCAATGCCAAATCATGAAAATTATGTTCCCTTGTGCAGTTTCGTGTTCCTCTTTGTTCCTTGGTATCTTTTGGAGAAGCCGGAAATGGAAGTCTTCCAGATACAGTTCAATTTGTGGACATTCTTCTCAAACGCACTTTGTGCCTTGGCTTTGAATTTCTCAATTTTTTTGGTAATTGGTAGAACCGGTGCTGTGACCATTCGAGTTGCCGGTGTTCTAAAAGATCGGATACTAATTGCCCTCTCAACCATTATTTTTCCTGAATCAACTATCACCAAGCTCAATATTATTGGCTATGCAGTTGGTACCCTTCTTATTCCAAGATGCAATTCATGCTGTTCTTGAAAGTAAATTCTGGAAGACATCCCAAAGTTATTCTGTTTCTGCAGTCTTATGTGGTGTAGTCATGTACAATTGCTTGAAGGCCCAAGATATTCGATCATCTCAAACTTTCGCGGAGAGTATCACTGAAAGAACAGCTAAGGTAAAAACCTTCTATAGAATAAACCCTGTTTCTGAAGTAGCAGTTGTTGTAAAATAGAAAAAAATCTATGCTCCTTAGGTTGTTCGAAGAATAGAAATACTGAAACAAGAGAAATGATAAGGATAATATAGGCAACTGGACAGCTTTATAGAGAGACTTTGCTTGATAGTAAATGGTGTTTTTTCTGCCTACAAGCAAAGCCAAGCTACCAATCACCTACAACTAGCGAAGCTGATCTCTTGAGTTGCTTGGTGAAGTAGCTTGTTGTTTGCTGGAAGTTCAAAATGGTAACACAACATGAGAAAAACGCCGTTATTGACTATCCATGGGAGGTTAAATGAGCTGTCCGGTTCTTTTAACGTTATGATCTGTATTGTGATTAATCCACAAATCATGGGTTCTATGTAGGTTTCTTCGAGTTACATTTATTTCCTTGTCCCGTGAAGTACTCCGAACTTTTCTTTACCTATATTCCTTCTATGAAATCTTGAGATTTTTAAACCACTACATATATTCCTTCTATGAAATCTTGAGATCTTTAAACCACTTTGTACATTCATAGATTAATGTAGTATAATGTTGCTTGTTATTGCTTCTTCCAAGAAACCAAAGAATTGATACCATAGACAAAACTATGACTTACCTGTCCAGTTTTACAGGACCTTAAGACCAAAAAGAGATCATCTGATCTGTATGTTCCAAGTGAAGACTCGAACTATAGCCTTGCCGGAAAGACTGGAAGAAGTGGATCTCATCTAGATGTAATCGTGGACGAAGAAGTACCATTGATTCCTTCTTCAAAGGGTCTTCCTTCAAGAACAAAGCCTACTTAGTCGGTAGACTACACTCTCCTTAGCCTCGTCTTTCATTTCTGGAACAACTTTATTTGCTAGAATGAAACCAGTAGAGGTTCTTAGGCCCACGCCCCCATTTTGTGACATTCTGCCATTCTTTTATGAACGCCTTTTGATCAATATTTGGATTGTTTTATGAACGTAAAATAGTTCAAGCAAGTAGCGTCGTAGTGAAATACTTCTTTTGGCTCTCTTCAGAAATCGGGTAGCTTCATTGATTCTTCTCCGCTCACGTCTCCAGCCTTTATCCCGATCTCTTTCTTCCGGTGAGCACTATCTTTTTTTTCTGAATCGCACCAGCTATTAGATGAAAGATGTGCTTATTTATCCCGATCTCTTTCTTCTGGTGTGCCCTAGTTGTTTTAGCTGACATGCTTTCAACTGGTATCGTCTTCCTTTAGTTTTTCGACAAATTCTTGTAGATTGTGTTTAGGAAGTTAAATGAATGAAATTTGGGATACGTTCAGATTGAGATTATAAAGCATTTCCGGCGGCTTTTATTTTCGTGCTTCTGGCTCTTCTTAATAAAGGGAAAGTTAGTAGAAGGGTTCAGGAATTATAAGTTGAACGGTTATGACTTCTAAATTCCATATTATCTTTTTTCTGGTGTATGGAAAATATATCAGGAACACACAAGATGGATTATATTTTCCATGAATAGAACAGGAGGTCAGTTGTAGTTCAAATTGGCAGACCTAATTTCATCGCATTCTAGCCTTTCGTGAGCTCGACGCAAAATTATAAAAAGTTTCATGCTCAACTTCGTTTGAATTTTCAAGTTTGTGCTCAAGCCCGTGTTGGGTCTATATTCGCAAATTTGTCTTAAACATGGTTCGAACTTTATTTCAGTTCGCTGTAAAGAGAAATTGAATTTATTTTTTACGATAAAGATCGCAGGGGGGATAAATTTCATTGATTTTTCTGGTACTTATTATGTTGAAGTAGTAGCTTTGTGAGCTTTTAAAGATAATATGTAAGCTCAATTTCGTAAAAATTCAAGATCAAATCGATCAATTCGATAGCAGGTTGGCTTACTTAGCTTGTCCATTTCAGTGATTCAAATCATTCACAATATACGGACCTGTTTTCCCTTTTTGCGAGAGGGGGTCCTGAAAAGCCTTGACCTTAGGTACTTGATTTCGTGGATTATTTTCCATTCTCTTGTTTGATTTCTTCATTTGCAGGGGCAAATGAAACAGTGGAGCCTGAAACAGTGCCGTCGTAGTAGTTGCCGTCGTGGTAGTTGCCATCAATGATGAACCAGATGTTCATAATGGACATCAGCTCCCAAATTGGGAGTTGTATGCCGTTGTCAATGATGCGGATTGGGA
This sequence comes from Haberlea rhodopensis, assembly GCA_907163345.1. NCBI lineage: Eukaryota > Viridiplantae > Streptophyta > Magnoliopsida > Lamiales > Gesneriaceae > Haberlea > Haberlea rhodopensis. Next base: position 106,561 of record CAJQUN010000839.1, on the reverse strand, counting down.
CCCAGATCCACAACATTGAGATGCGATCTGGCCAGGGAGGGAAGCTTGTCCGTGCCGCAGGAACCTCTGCAAAGATACTTACTGTTCCCAACAGGTCCACAAGGTAAATATTCATATCCGAATTGAAAGATTTTTGCATTTGTCAACCTTTTGATTGTTTTTAGGTACTGTGAGATAAAAGTGCCATCTGGAGCCACAAAACTGATAGACACGAGATGTAGGGCGACTATTGAGATGGTGTCAAACCCAGCTCATGGATCAAAGAAACTTCGAAAGGCTTGTCAAAGTAGATGGTTGGGGAGGAGGCCGGTGGTAAGAGGTGTGGCAATGAACCCTGTCAACCATCCTCATGGTGGTGGTGAAGGAAGGAGTAAGAGTAGCGGGAGCCATGGTCGCGTATCGGTTTCACCCTGGGGGAAGCCTACTAAAGGTGGATACAAAACTGCCAGGCCTAAGAGAAGGAAATAGGTAGGAGAGAATCATCCGAGGGACTTTTTACCTTTTTGGCTGAAAATGTTCAGTTTATTTTTGACTTGGATCATCTCTTTTTGTGACAAAATGATCTTTAAGGTCAAAGACGTATGTTTCCTTGTTAATTTGATGGATGAAAGAATAGAATATAGAGGAGATTGGGGAAATTCTTGTATGGACTGGGTTCTGCCATGCACCAATACACACATAGACATATACACATATAAATAAATATTTTATATGTGTTGATGTATGATAAGACCTGACCCATACAAGAATTTCCTATGAGAGTGTGGTGTATCATACTATCCTTGTACGGTTGTACCAGTGGATGGAACTCGAGTTTTGTTGCATCAACTATAAAGTTTTTAAGAATTTGTCACTTGCTTGAAACTGACCCAAAATTTTCCGAAATTTTAGTGAATAAGATAATTAGATGTACGCATTAATAACCCAAACCCATAATTTGTTTGGAATTTTATATGTAAAACCCCAAAATCCATGTCCAAAGCAAGAAACATCGTCTTCCTAATCAACCACATAGTCGCAGCGAGGCAGTTGCATTCCCACGAGCACACAGACGGATACATGCATATGCATATATATATCAACAATGAGCCAAAGCGAGAAACACGTCTTTCCTAATCAACCACAAAGTCGACAGCAAGGCAGTTGCATCCCACGAGCACACAGACGGATACGCACATATACATATATATAAATCAACATGAACGGTATGCTCTACTCATGACAAACAGCAACAAGCTGCTTCCCAATATTACGACCTGAGAAGAGTCCAATTAGAGCCCCTGGTGCGCTTTCAAGCCCTTGGGCTATGTATTCTACGTAAGTGACCTTTCCTTCCTTTATATGAGGCATAACCAAGTCAAGAAATTTCGGGTATAGGTGGTAGTAATTGCCAACGAGAAATCCTTCCATACGCAGTTGTTTTCCTATCAAACTCGTCAAATTATAAACAGCTTCAGGCTTCTCGAGGTTGTATTGTGAGATCATCCCGCATACGCCTATGCGGCCATGGACTCTCATGTTGAGTAATACTGCATCAAGCATCTTCCCTCCGACGTTTTCAAAGTATATATCAATGCCTTCAGGGAAATACCTAATAAAAACAAGATTTGAATCAGCAGTGTAGACAAAAGGAGAAAATCGAAACAAAAATAACTGAAGTTGTTTGAAATATAGGGGGTAAAATCATATTTTTAGCCCATACATACACAGTACATAAAGGTCATACACGTTCACTGAAAAGTTGAGGGGTGGGGGGATACTGCCCTGCTGGCCACCCCTTTCCTCTGCAATTGAATTTTGAATGATGGGTCTTCCAAGATTTTTAAAAGATACAACTTTCTGAATTTATCAAGGAGAATGGAGATGAAATTTATAAGAACAAATACATAAACAAAATTCATTTATGCAATGGCTACGTGATCACTCACTGGATATCTTGTTTCGCATAAGAGATTTTAAAAACTCACTTTTTCAAAGCACCGTTCAGATCTTGTTCTTCTTTGTAGTTAAATGCATCATCAAACCCAAATTTGTTCATCAAAAGATCAACCTTCAGCAATCAAAAAGGAGATGTTAATTCAGGAGCCTGATACATAAAATAGCCTACATAATACGTCTGGTGAATATTGAATTTTAAACGGGAAAACAACAGAAAGTGAAAGAAAAAAACTCTCTAACAGTAATCTGATGCTCATTTTGAGCCATTCACAAAGTGAATATTTGCTACCTGAGACTAAGTATCGACCTCAAGAAAAAAATTTAGCTATTGAACCATGTCAGATTAGTAGAAAAAAAACATGCTTCCAAGACATAAGCGTAATACGAAACTTCACTACTTCACTCACAATACTAGTTTATTATGTGAGTGGGCCTCTCAAATTAAGTCACTTCTACATTTTTTTCGGAGCCAATGTGAATCATAAACACTGACCTTGTCTTTGCTTCCTGCACTTCCAACAACATAACACCCCATTAACTTTGCAAATTGGCCAACAAGCTGACCTACAGCTCCAGATGCAGCTGAAATGAACGCGTTTTCTCCCTTCTTTGGAGAGCAAACCTCGAAAAAACCAGCGTAAGCAGCCATTCCATTCATACCTATAAAGCAAGATCATATGCCCATTAAAGTAACTACAAAAGGAAACCAGTAAAAGCCATACATACACACAAATTTCCCACATCAGTAACTGAAGTACTATTCCAAGTTCTAGTTTTTTTTTTTGAGTTGTTAGAAACAAGGAGGATCAAAACAATAATAATGCAGTAATCATGAAGAAAACATAAATAACTGGTTTAGCCCATCAAACTTCAATTATTATGGCATCATAGATTCAAAAGCCTAAGTTGACCATGTTAATGTGGTTACAATATCATTCCAAAATATATTGGTGATTATCCTTCCAAGATAGTGGAAGAAAAAATGACTCGATGATATGTTTAACTTACCAAGTAAGTCCTGTATAGTAGGAAAGTGGCACGTCTGTGTCTTGAATTTTAAACAGTGTGTTTGGAGCTGTAATAAGGGAGTACTCCTCCCATCCAGTGAATCCCCACACCAAGTCATCCTTCTTGTAATTGGGATGTGAAGAATCCAGTACTTTGGACACTCCGTATCCCACAACAGGCTGTTATTAGTTTAAAAAAATAAAAATAAAAAGAAAGCAATTAAAATGATTGATAAGTCCTCTAAGTGGTTAGTATGATCATGCTACGACTATTTTTTTACTTGTTTTTGCCAAATTAATTCATCCACTTTGCCTTAAGAAAATACTTAAGGTCAAAATGAATATTATGTTGTGGTCTTCATTTTGACACACACACACACACAGAGGCAAACACACAAAAATTATAATTGAAACATGAAGTTTGAGACATATTTTCAAACCCCAAGGGTGTAGTTTACTTATTATTTTAGTCTTTACTCATTTTAATCTTTTATAACCAACTTCTTCAAACAAAGATTGCGATAAATTTCCTCAACGAAGGAGCGTACAAAAGACTCGGATCATTACAATATTCAAGTAATTTTACAATGCAAGGCAATGCACAAATAGAGAAATCAAATGTTTTATATCACATGCAGATTTTAACTATAATGCTTTTGTTACAAGACTGGACACTCTGTTAGAGCCCATGCTAAAGTTTCAACCAATTCATGCCAATATCAACTAAGTGTAATTCCCCCTAAACAATAAAATATATTGACATGGGACTGTTCAATTAAACACGAAACGAAGAGCATGTTCCATCACCACACTAAAAAGGATTATCTTCATTTTGCTCCAGATTGTAATCTCTAATGAAAAATAATAATAAAATAGATCATTCCTTTGCTTTGTGCAAAGAGCAATTTTATTGTAACCCTTCTAAGCGTTCTATTTAGCTACTTAAAGCATAAGCAGATGAATGCAATCCCTCAGATAAAAGAAGGCAGATAACAATCAAGAGCAAACAAAATTCTAGTAAATAATACTTTTGCAATGCCACTTTTTACTAAAAAACATCATTAACTTAAATATTATTTCAACATCACCATTGAAGCATCTGCTCTATAACTCGAAAGACATCCATATTTAATTGAAATTTAATTCCATAATTTATGTTCTTGCTTCGTATCAATTTTATGTCAAAAAAAATTTCTTGAACCGAAACATTCGAGCTGCACATAGATATTATTCAGTCTATTATGCTATAAACATAAAATTTCCATAAAATTCGGTTTTTCCAGTCAATTTTTAATTTGTTAAAAAATTTCAATTCTGAACCAAGTAATCTGAACTGGAAGATTTATTGAAATAAACTAATCAAACTATTAAAATACACCAATTTTTTCACTTATTTTGACTCAAATGAAAATATGCTTGACATCAAATAAGGCGATTTAAATATGTATCTTGGCACAAGAAGTAGTTGTATGCACTCGATTTGGCACACAAACTAAAAATTAAATCATAACACCTTTTAAATAAAAATACATAGTTAAATGCCAACTATTTTAGACTATGTTAGTCAATTGATGGAGCCTATCACAATCAAAAGAAATTCATATTTAGAAATCAGATTCATCAACCACTCGATAGAGACCATTATAGTAAAGAACCATAATACCAACCATAACATCCATCTACCATAACTATAAAAAAATATCCCAACTTCGACTCAAGGGTTCCGACTTATACACTGGATAGCAAAGGAATCTCAAAGAAACACCTAATATTGCCAAAATCATAAACAAATAGAAGCAACAGTAACACAAAAACGTAATTCTGTACAGCTGAACATACTAGTGGCCGATCTGGATTCCGATCGGGAGTTAGATCAATGAGAAGCAACACAATCAATTAAATTCTTAAGTTCATCGAGATGGCCTCCAAATCTCAACTCATATACAAGTCATGTACAACTGAATATTAAACCTAGGCAAATATAAAAATTGACCATAGCCAGATTTGTGGACTCGTAAAATAATACCAAATTTTATGCAATTTCACGGGGCAATGAATCCAGAAAGCTCGCATACAAATCAGAAACAAATATGTGCATTAAGCAAGCTCGACCCACGCTTTCTATTTCGGATCTTTGCCAATTGGAGAAGAAAATCCAATGGTATTCTCGTAAATAGGAGCAACAAACGCATTGCAATCACCGGCCAATTTAGCGCGCTTATATAATGTTAACTAGTGAACGTCAGCCGGGCAATGCGGGGAAATAATGCCTAGTAAAAATAAGCAGCAAAAGCGATAGCATTAGAATATAAGTATGTAAGGATGTACCAGTTATTCGAACATTTCCAAGCGCTGAGTGATATTGTGATCATGGCGGGATTTGAGGGCTAACAATTGAGTAAGACCAAAAGGAAGCATGTTACGAGGTTCAATGAATGGATATAAAAAAGTCAAGTCGCATATATGTTTAAGTTATACTTCCTCCGAAGAGTACAGCTTTATAAAAGTCATATTTTGTATACATGCCAACACCAATTTCAATGACGTTTCGCCTATGATCTTGAGTTTCCAAAACATTTCTCACCCACTTTAAAAACACAACTTTAAGGAGACACGGTAAAATTCCTTGCTCTTCTCAAAGTGAATTGTGACATTGGAATTGAATAGCATGCCAAATTTGGTAGTCTAAAAAATGCTCATTTACAATTACCATACCAACTGCAAATTATATTACGAAAAAAATAAGGCATGAGCACCTGTAAAAGTCTTTTGTCTCATGGTGGTGTTTATTTGGCATGCTTCTGCAGATGCTGAGAAGAAAAGATATGCAAAACAAAGAGATACGACAGTTAAATGCATCATCTCCCGTCTTGAGGAGATGGTAGAACTTTCCTGTAAAAGTGGTTGCTCCTTTTCTTTCATCTGCAATTAAGAAAAAAAGATACATTGCATTCATTTCCTCACATCATCCACACCAACACTGTGGCGAAGGCAAATAATAGCATATACTTATTGCGCAATTGACTATAAGGCTCTAAAAAAATTCTTGTGTGGGCATGGAGTTAACAAATAATGAAATAACTTGAAATTGAAATATTTTGATCGACTAACAAACAAATACTGGATAAAACAGCATGTGTAGGCTGATAAACAGAAGGGTGAAAACAGTAATTAAACAACAGAGGACATATAATCTAGGTAATCTCAACAATTTATTACCCATTATCCAATGGCATGTTTAGTGATAAGAAAAATTATGTTTCTGTTCTTTTTCTCCAAAAAAAACTTACAAGCAAATCACAAGAGTAGATACTCTGTTTGAACACCAATGAAGTTGAATAGCTTTTGATGAAAACGATTGTGAATAAATGAAAACACAACATGATACAACAACAAGCTCAATTCTTCATTTGAATAAATGATCAATCCATCACTTTGCTCCTTGCATACATAGAGAAGCAAGAAAACATAGACTAAATCTATCAGAATTCATTAGAAACATCAACCTCTTAACATTATTGTTAAAAAACTACTCATGAAACTCCTGACAGATATATTACATACCTCAAACCAATCAAAATTGCCAAAAGATACCCAAACATTGACAAAGAAATGTGCAACAGAAATCACACAATAAAGCAATTCATGCAAATGCAAGAACTGGGAAACCAATTTTTTTTTTTGTGCTTTCTACGCAACTCACCATTTTTTCAACTTCTTAAATCTAGCCTTTTGCCATGAACAGATTGAATTTCACGCTGTATCACATGCATGTGGCATATGGTAAACAGAGTAAGTCACTAAGCTCCCATGCTCGCTAAAATTCCTAATAAGATGCTAAAGAACTCATTAACTATTAACATTATCAATTAAAGTTACGATGATTAACGACTATGACAAATAATGCTAATTCTGAGTATAATGAAGTTCAAATAATCTTTCAAAAATTTGAAGCTACTTTTCAATCCTAACAATTCATTTGAAAATTGAAATCTTCCAAATACTACCATTCTATGAAATTGTTAGCTTCAAATAATTTGTTTGAAAATAGAAATGAATACTACACTTCTGTACAATTCTTAGCTTCAAACCCATCCCCAAACCCGGATACTTTAGCTTACCGCAAGATAAACCAAAAGCCAGAATCGTAGACCAATTTGTACAATACTTGATGTGCAATACTCAAGAAGATGATGCTATAGCATTTGGGAAAAAAACACAAAACTTGTAGCCCACTCAAATTCAGGTGAAATTCAAACGAAATGTAAATGTAACCCACCTCCAACCCAGTGTCTCCTGCTGGCGCTACACATTCCCCCATTGACTCCCTTGGCAGCCATTCCATTGCCTGGATTCCACTGTACCTCTCCATAGACAACACATCCCCCATCCAACACTACACCACATGAGTCATGACCCTATATAGAACAAAAATTACGAACTTTCAATTTAATATCAAAGATTTTAACATTCGAACTCACAGGTGTAGTACCTACATCCAGCTCTCACGCGATTTGGTAACGATGTAGGGTTTTCATTGCTTTCCGATGAGGCCGTGGCCGGCTCCCACGTGGCCTCACCTCCTGCGGTTTTTCTTGAATCTTGTCGTCATTTATGGTGGTGGTTGAGGTGGTAGAGAAAGTGATGTAAAGGTAAGAAGAGATGCAAGTGATTAAATATGAATTTGAACCGAGAATGAAAAAATATTAGCAGCTGAGAATAGAAAATTGAAGCGATTATAGATCTAGGAAAAGTCGAGGCCAATGGCATTCTATTGTTTAGGCAGAACATGCACACAAAAAGCATGCCAAATTAAATGCTTTGGATCAAAGCTTTTCGGCAATTCCAGGGCCCAAATCCACTATATCCATCTGGGTCCATGCTTTTGTCCCAATCTCTTTCTCCATTCTTTCCAAAGCTTTTCAGCCCTAATCATGAATCCTTGATTGACAGTGAAGATGTTCTTAGTGAAGAACAAAGGGTTATTTCCTGGTTTGGATTGGGAAATTTTACCTGTCAAGTAGGTAATAATGCTTGCCTAGAATTTATTTCCATTCCAGATAATTGATTTAGTCGAATTTTGTTACTATGTAAATTGACTATATTTTTGTTTGCTTTAAATTGCGTACAGTGGTGTTTCTCTAGGTTTGCTTGATTCATGGTTTATCATCTTCTTCGTTGAGTCCTTTAAATTGCCTGCTGTGCTTTATTGTACTAAGATTCTGCATTCCAGTGAGAGCTTCAGTCCATTTTTTTTCTTGATATCTCGTTGTGGGAACTAAATACTCGTAGTGGGATATCGCGAACTTTGGTTGATATCGATTCTTAAATTACCCGGTGCCTGTTCCAGCAAAGGTACATAAATTTTGATATGCTGTAAAGTGGAATTATTCTCTTATGTTATTTTTCAAGAAGATGATTATCGAGTTTTTGAAAGTTGTTGATGTCTTAATTAATCTTCCTACTTTCACATAGTTTCTAGCATTGGAGCAATATTGGTAGCAGTAAAAAATATTGGGTGTCTGCTGCCAATTCCACAGCTACCGATGGGTGAAGTTCTATTAATATATTATCAATGAAATATGTGTTGTGTTATATGGAATGCTCTCTTATCTATTCAATTTTATGATGCTACATTGCTTCTAGCATTGACCATTGAGCAATTGTATCTAATTTTATTTGACATGTCTATGTAATGGAAAAATAAATGAAAAGGTCAACATTTGTGATCTTCAAAGTCTATGCCAACATCATGCATTTAAGTGTACCTATTTCAATGTTGTTATGTTTATTCCAGGTTTGAGGGAGATGTATTGTTAGAATGTGAAATATTATTCGCTACCTCTACGGGCACTACCCATGAGGGTATCACAACCCTTGTATGAGTATCTACCCCCCAAATGTTGGGTGAAAGATACCCATGTAAGGATTGATACCCCCATGGTCTAGTGCCCATGGGGTAGCGTTGAAGTATTCTTAGAATGTGATTATGAGTGATCGCCTTTTTGAAAATATGAAGTGTTGAGCCTTAAACGCATGGTTGTGTTTAATGCTTTAATTTATCTCCGGATTATTTTTGAGTTTTGATGATCAACAAAACTTGTGTTTGTTATACTAATATGTCTACTTAGTGTACATGTTTATTGGTTGAAAAGTGGATTGTTTGAAGAAAATCAAGTGTGCAAATTCTGGTCTCCTGGATCGCCCCAGGCGATGGTGACCATCGCCTGGCCAGGAAGGCATCGCCACTCACATCGACAGAGGCAACGCCAAGGCTCGCGCGCAGGGGGAGTTCACCATCGCCTGGCCAGGAAGGCATCGCCACGCACATCGACAGAGGCAACGCCAAGGCTCGCGCGCAGGGGGAGTTCACCATCGCCTGGCCAGGAAGGCATCGCCACGCACATCGACAGAGGCAACGCCAAGGCTCGCGCGCAGGGGGAGTTCGCCCGAGGCGTTGGTCTGATCGCCTGAGGCGATATGTTGAACGCCTGAGGCGATGTGGGCTTCTCCTGAGGCGATGGAAGATTTTGAGCAGCTGAGGCTACGGCATTGATTTATGGGATTGATCGCCTGGCGATCTATACATCGCCTGAGGCGATGCGTGCATTATGGTGACCGTTGGGGCGCGGCGATGGTGATCGCCTGAGGCGATGTCCGAGACGATCGTGGAGTGATTTCAGCCTTTTGTGTAGCAACGGCTAGTAGGAGCCTTTGGGGCTTCCTACACTATAAATATTGATCTTTTGGAGCATTTTGAAGACGAGAAACAAGACTATAAACTACAAGAAAGCCTTGATCAATTCAAATTAATTTAGCATTGCAAACTTCATACATTTGTGTTGTATTGGAGTTTGTAATTCATTTGTTGTTGTGTGAGTTTTGATTCTTCGTGTTGGTACACCGTGAAGGTGTTTGTTGATTTATTGTAAGGTCTTCCAACACCGACGCAAGTTGGAAATTGTAAAAGTCATCAACAAGTAAAGTTGGTGCATGTGTTGTGGCTATCGTTGGAGCCCTTAAAGCCAAGAAGACTCGTGAAGAGTGTTGGTAACTCGGGAAGAGTTTTGTGTGGCTATCCTTGGAGCCCTTAAGGCCAAGAAGACTCGTGAAGAGTGTGGTGCTCGTGAAGAGTTTTTTGTACTCGGGAAGAGTGTGTTGTTGCTAACTTGGAGCCCTTAAGGCCAAGATCTTTTTCGTTATAGTGGAACCTCGGTTAAAGGTTTTCTAACCGGGAAGAGGAGACGTATGCGATTCATCGCCGAACTTCTATAACAAATCTTTGTGTCATTTACCGCTTTATTACATTACGCATTTATTTATTTATTCTTCTTTGTCTATTTATCGATTGACTTGAAGTTTTCCGCAACGCAAACTCTTTTATTTTGCAAATTCATTTTAAAAAGCTAAAGTAGCCAAGGAACCTCATTCACCCCCTATTCGGTTCCAACATGAAGAGTCTGCGCCTCATTCTTGCTGTATATTTTATTCTTTTGTCGTTTCCATTGATGGATTGAATTTTTTTATTTGCATATTTACTTATTTTGGAGATGGTTTGGTTTGGTTTGGTTTGGTTTCATTCTCATTGCAGTCTGCTTTGTTTGCTTAAGAAATATTAGTTATGCAATTTAGAACATATGCCTCGGTTAAGTGGTTATATATTGGGCAATAAGATACATAACCGTAATGAAAAAGGCCGCGGATCTTATCTGTTGTTGCTGCAACATTGCACATAAATCTACAATAAATTATCTGTTGTTGCTGCATCATTTATTGTTTCGACGATTCAAGAAGTTCATCCCTTAGTAATGGATTTTGTCTTCAGTTAGAAGCTTTGAGAACTTTGAGCATTGGCATGAAGGTATCTTCACAAGGCAAAAAGATCTACATAAAAGGCATACTTTTACCTTGTAAATTCAGTGTTCAACCTCTAGAAATTGGGAAATTAGTTTTCGTTTACATGTTAATTTATTTTATTTACCAAATGCAATGCTTTTTTTCCTTGCTAGGCCTTGTATTAGTTGAGAATTGAAAATGCTTATTCCTGGTTAATCTTTTACTGAAATTGATTGTACAAAAAAATAATGTGCCAAAAGACGTCATTTTTTCACGTTTTTGACGTATCCAACTCAAGGTTTATGTAAAGATTAAAATTATACCAAACAATAAAAAAAATATTGTTTGGTATTTTAGTCATTATATCAAACAATAAAATTAATCCACCATCTTATCCTCAAATCAAATACTATATAACTTACAACACTATATTATTTTAAACCATCTCAGAATTTTAATCATTCTATCGTTATCCCATGACAACTTCAAACCGTACTTTAAGTATTAAAATGTTTATTTTATGAAAGTGTTGGTCATGAAAATATTATAAATTTATTTCAATGGTGGAGATATATTTTTAGATTTTTTGAACAAAATTGGAAAAAATTGGATTGAAAACTTCAAAATGACCTTATTTCTGATTAATCTTTTATTGAAATCGATTGTACAAAAAAATAATGTGCCAAAAAAGACGTTATTTTTTTCTATTTTAACATATCTCACTCAAGGTTTATGTATACAATAACAAAACACAAATTCCAATTCATCTACTCTGAAGGTATGAATAACTTATACATCCTTTGTTCTTATTCTACTGCTGCTGATTTTGATATTTATTTTCATTGGGCATTATTTTCGTGCGATGAACATTTACTAGTCGTCGTCGTCGTCATCTTCTTATAAAGCCTAAAGGGATTATAAAAGCTGATTTGGCGTGGCCAGTATAAATTTACCATAACACCACTTCTATTAAGACAAAAAAATCTAGGATAAGAATATTGTGGGATTAAATGGTAAAACCTAATAACAAGGTATGAATAACTTATACATCCTTTGTTCTTATTCTACTGCTGCTGATTTTGATATTTATTTTCATTGGGCATTATTTTCGTGCGATGAACATTTACTAGTCGTCGTCGTCGTCATCTTCTTATAAAGCCTAAAGGGATTATAAAAGCTGATTTGGCGTGGCCAGTATAAATTTACCATAACACCACTTCTATTAAGACAAAAAAATCTAGGATAAGAATATTGTGGGATTAAATGGTAAAACCTAATATCAGACACCATTTATTTGACAAGCATACACCTTCTTCACACAACGTCTCCCTATTTACACATTCTTGGCAACATGTCCCTATTTACTCATTCTTCGCACAATAATAAATCCTTATTCTCACGTCTTCGATAAACATTCGGATTCACAGTAGCAAATCCATCGGCAGACCCAAACGGATGAGGTGTTTGGAGGTCCGATCTGGCTACGGTGGCCGCATGTTCATGCAGATCTAGGCAAACCCAAAAGGAAGAGACGTTTGAAGGACCGATTGTTTCGATAAACAGCTTCATTCTTAATACAATTATCGCATGTTTCGCGGTCGGTTTTTTTCTTCTAATTCTAATTTGAATCCGTATAATCTGATTGAGAAACGGTTGCGAGATATAGCATGATTTTCAGTTCGGTTTGCAATTATTTGGAGAAACTGTTAATTCATTTTGCAAGAAGTTATACTGGATATAATGTATAATCCAAAAGGAAAATTTAGGAAAATTGGGAGAAGTTGGAGTAATTCTGCCGTAATTTGAACAATAATTCAAAATCATTCTGATAAAAAAAAAAAAAGAATTACACTTTGAGAGAAGAATAATTTAGTCAAGAAGATAAACTAAATAACCATTAAAAGAACACTATTGGAGATACAAATAGTTATAGGATACGACACGTCTGGATACGATAAATTTTATTAATTTATTTATAAATATATAAATATATAATTAATAATATTTATAAGAAATCAAGTTTCAAGCATATAATCAATAGTAAACACATTAGAAATCAGAATAAAATTGCAAACTCACCAACTTCACGACAAATGGTAAAATATTAATCCAGGACATCTAAAAATTTCGAGCATATAATCGACATAAACACATTAAAGTGGTTAGGAAATAGGGATTTAGTTAAATAATTTAATTTTAACTACAATTTCAACCCTATTTTTTTAAAAAATTCCGAAAGTTCCCGTATCTAACCTGTGTGGGATATGGTCATCGGCGTATCTTGACCGTATCCGAAACATATACGAAATAAAAACTTATTTTTTATCCCCAGATAGGCCCACATGACGTATTCGATATGTATCGGTGCCGTATCCGCACGTATCCGTATCCCAGAAGTATCCGATACTTGACCTTGACCGTGAAATTTTTTGGAATATTGATGCAACATAGCATATCAATGTAATTACATAACAAAATAACATTATGAAACATATAAAAGAAAAAGGAATTATACCAGATGTAGAATGAGGGGAGTCAGGGCTACTGAGGTAACCCCAAAAGTGCTTGGAATTTTATTTTTGAACACTTTTGGGGTTACCCCAGTGATCATAACCCTAGTCCCGACTTCCCCCAATTTCGAAATCAATTAAGGATTTTTTGATCAGGTTGTTGCTGGGATTGGTTTTGCCCTCGGGGTGTCAGATAAGTTGTACAGTGAGAGTCAAGGTGAGACTGTTAGAGTTCGGGATTGCCAGACGGGTCAGGTTGTTTGCATTTTAATTTTGCCTTTCATGGCTCAAAATCATAACTTGATAGATGATATTATATGTGTGATTTCTTCTAAAACCTAAATGGGTTATAATTTAGTCAACTGAATAACTGTAGATGACTGAAGATACCGGTTTGTTCACACGCGCTGATTGAAGATGCTTTTTTTTAAAGGGATTAACTACTTTGATTTTTCTGTTAATTTCTTGGATATATAAAATGGTTTATCGAAAATATATTTCTATTGTGAATGATTCTTTTGAGCTTCGACGCTAGAAAATGAGATTAATCTTCAAATTTTGGTTCAGTTCTTGACTCAATGGTGAGGTGCATATGAATGAATGGTAATTATTATCATTATTTGACACACGCAACACACATCTCCATTAGTGTTAATTAATAACTAGCGAAGCCTAGCGTGCAATGCACGGATAATAATGCTCGATGAAATTAAAAGTGATTGTATTAGTATAAAGAGAAAAAAGTGATGTATTAGTTATCCATATCTTTAAAAGAGATTATCTGAAAATAATGATGATGTTGTTAGTGTACATATTTTTTGAGTGAAGGTAAGTTGAAATAGGAAACAATGAGAGTTAGGGGGGTGTTTGTAATTGCTTATATTCAAAGTATTTTTATGTTGTTTTTTCTTAAAGTTAAAAAAGTTGATTTTAAGCAAAATCATTGAGTGTTTGCTATTAAAAAAAATAGCTTAATAAACTTCAAATTATTACAACATCATCACCACACAAGTAAAATAATAAAAAACATCTCATGATCTGCTTATCTGCTTATGTTTTTACCTGTTTATTTTACAGAAGCAATGTCAGAAATAATGAAATAAAAAACTCAAAATTTGTTTTTTGGTTCGAAAAGCAGTTAAGTAGTTTCGAAAAATAATCACAAACACCCTCTTAATACTTTGACATATTGTTTTACTAATGATTCTCAGTAAAAGATTAGATAGTAATATTCTATTTTGGAAGTTTTCAATCTTAAGTTTCCAATTTCGTTAAAGAAATTTGAAAATATATCTCAATCATTGAATGTCGAGTCAGGAGCAAAACAAGGAAAAAACGTTTGGGGGCAAAATTGAAATTTTCAAATAATTAATTATCAAAAATATATAAATATTTAATTGGCATACATACATAAAACAATAACTAAAATATTTACATATTTATTTAATAAAAAATATTATACAAACAAATTAATTTAAGGAAATAAAAAAATTAAAAAAATAAATAACTATAATTTTAAATAAATTATTAAATATAAGACCAACATATATAATACCAAAATTGTTAATACTTTATCCCTCACTATTTCTTAACCATCAAAGTTTTAGAAAAGGATAAAAAATAATATTTTAATTATAATAATCCAATTAAAATGAATATAAAAATAAAGTACTATGAACTAAAGAGTCAAAAGAAGGCAGAACGTTATAAAAAGAAAGTGAAAAAGAATAAATCATGATGCATATTGCCTGCAAGGTTCCAACCGGGACACCTACGCGAAGCAAAAATACTTAACACCGAGCAAAACCCAACTTTATTACGAATTCCACAATCGAATATTTCTATATATCTATACTATATTATAAAGTGTAAACCCTAACTATTTTGGTCCGTCCTAAATAAATCAATGTCAAATTACTTATAAAGTGTAAACCCTTATAATAACTATTAAGAATAAATCAATGTTACATAGGGGGGCTGGAGGTGAAAGTGCAGCTAGGGTTCGGGGGGCGAAGCCCCCGAAATATTTTTTGGAGATCCATTGCCTGTTGCCCATTAGATCCATTCATTTCCTACTTGGAAAAATAAAAAATGGATTCACTAAATTTCTTATTAATTGACCTAAAAAAATTGTTGATAAAAAACGACAGGCCAAAATATAAATATTTCAATCTTCAAGTGAGTTATCTAACAAATAATTTTATAATTTTTAAAATCAAATATTTTTTGGCCAATTTTACTTTGATGTTGAAGAAATCTTACTTGACTGACTGGTTATTGGATGGATGATAGTGAGCTGATGAAGATGAGTGAATGACCGATGGTGAAGCCATGAAGGATAAATGAATTTTGAATCTATCATTGTAGGGTTTTGAAAGCCATTCAAAAAATAAAAATATTTAGAACGATCGGTAAATTTAACCTCATTTTATAAAGACTACATAAAACTAAAAAAAAAAAAAAATTTGGGCTTGTGTGTGTGTGGGGCGGGGTAGGGGTAACATACGCCACTGCAACTCCTCAAAGGAATGGCCCATGATATGCAAATGCATGTGCTCTCCCCTATTATCAGGACAATTCAACCTCAAGATTCAACAGAAATCGGTCAAATTAATATTGACAAATTGGACATGCAAAGCATTATCAACCAAGCCCCACATGAGGCTACGTTTATGGCTAGCGCGACTACATCTACTGCTAACAGGCAATCAGATAATGGCAAGGGACAAAATGCCTCTTACTGCACTGGACAACTAAGCTACATCTTTGGACATTTTTAGGAACTCTCATACTGCATTTCCGAATACGAAATAAGTCTCACACCTACCTCTAGTATCTCAAAAGGATTTCAGTACCACCGGTCGACGTTGGTAACGGAAAAAGCAAGAGTTCCTTGATGGTAAACATGCCATGATTCAGACAGAAAGGAAAAAAAAAAGAGGAAGACCGTTGGGTAGTGTTGGTCAAACGAGAAATATCATCATGCAAGGCAAAAGAAAGGAAATGCACATTGAGGATATGGACAGCGAAGAGTTAGCACGACCAAGTAAGAAATACTCACTTCTTCAAGAAGCAAACGACGAATCTTACAGATATCGGCGGAGGCTGTGGTGCAGCCCCTCCGGGAATTATGAATTGTTTAAGTTGGAACTGCCAGGTCTTGGGGGATCCTCAGGCAGTTCGTGCACTCGGAGAATATATCCGAATTGTCTTCCTCATGGAGACAAACTAACAGCTTGGAACGTAGACAAATTGAAGGAGAAGTTTAACATGTTTGGAATTTCAGTACCTGCTCGACGCAAAGCAGGTGGATTAGCATTATTGTGGAATTAATAACTTGATATCTCCATTAAAAGTTATTCTCATAATCCTATCGACGCCTTGTACATACTAATGACAATTATGGATGTTACGATTTCTTGAAAACTTATCAAACAATTAGAACCTTATATGTTAACCAAGAAATGCACAGCTGATTGACTAATCTTGAAGCACCAATTTACGTCCAGATATGAAAGCAAATGACTTGAATATCGAATAACATTTCCCTAGCAATCTTGATAAGAACACATGCACAAAAAACAGAATCTTAACAATGAAAAGAAGAACACGAGATCTCCACGGGAGAAGACATCTCATTCATTAACACTTTAGGAGATACAACATGATCCTTCGATTACATGAATTCAAACAGATTCAATCACTCAATGTACAATGAATCTCTCCTTCTGAATTCACTCCAATCACTCATGCGATCCAATCTCCTCCCTCAAGCTTTTCAGAATCCCTTCTTGATGCTTCTGTTGCTTTTGAATTTTACCACTCTTCCCTCCCTTTCCAGGGCAAGTTGTTGCCCCTTTTATAGACCTTCAAATGCTCCACCTGCTCACCTAGTAGCAAGTCATTCAAAACTAACTGCCTATAACAAACGAAAAAAAAATCCAATCTCTTTCAACAGCTCAACTTCCGTGCATGCACCACTTGGACATCTTCACTAGGCTTCAAGTGTTTGTACCATTTAATATTAGACAATTTCTTTACAAATCTCCACCTTGTCTATTATTAAATTTTCCAGAAATGTCGTCTCCACCAGCCCTTTCCTAAGGCCGTTCTCCACTTGTTTCCTTTACTGATTGAAAGTTGAAAGTTGAAAGATTCCTGATAGAAGCGAACCCTTTTGTGTATCCGAGGAGTCTCCTACTCATTCTCTCAGAATCAGTATAATTCCTTGATATACTCCTCACACTTTGGTTCCTTTTATCTTGTTTATACAGTTTATTCCTCCCAAGGCACTTCCTTGCATGAACGTTGCAAAACACATCATTAACGTTCCTCCTTTCTTCACACACTGAAGTCCATGCTTGATTTTGTCCAGGTGAGGCAGAATCTTTTGACTTCAAGTCACAAGTTTCTCAATTTCTATTGAATTACCAGCCTTCTTTAGCTTCTCACAACCTGTTTTATCAACCTTAGGATCAACACAGAATGCACCAGTTTTAGGAAATAAAAATCTGAGTCCTTTATTTGGTATTGAAGTTCTGGATTTCCATCCTTGAATAGACATAAAATCTTCCAGGTTTGATACAGCTTTGAGGTTAATCTCTTGCTGATTTAGCCCATTTTCTTTTCCCAATTCATCAGGTATAATCCCTGGAAGCTCCACCTTGACTCTAATATCTCCCTTAAGCATGTAAATTCTATTTTGTTTAACACCTTTCATAAGGACTTGATAGTTGAGAGCCTTTTGTGATGTTTAATATACCATCTTCTCCTTTAAAACCCCATCCAGAAAGGTCAAGTGCTCCTAATGAAATGATGTTCCTTTTGAGTCCAGAAACATCGCGTACGTTAGTTAGGAGTATTTCAGTCCCATCTTCCAATATCAACCTCACAGTACCAAGACCTTGTACCCTGCAAGTTCTTTTATTTTCTAGAACTACGTGGCCCGCTTCTACAGATTTGAAAGGTTCAAACCAGTTCCTATTCGATGTCATGTGGAAGGAGCAACCACTATCTAACACCCAACACCGACCCTTATCCATCTCTGTCACACAAAGCACATCTCCACAATCTATGTCATCCACACCTTGTTCCTTTTGCGTTTCTAAGTCTTTAATCCGTTGAGGACATTCGTTCTTGTAATGTCCTTCCTTTTGACAATAAAAGCACTTCGTTCTATTGACTTTAGACTTAGTTTTTCCTTTAGCATGACCACAAGCATCGCATTTTCCAGGTTTTCCCTCCGAAAAAAGACTTGTATGTTCCAATGATAGAGTCTCCTTAGCATACTTCATTGTATCCACAAACACCGAGTATGACTTGGGAAGTGAATTCAATAGTATAATCGCCTTATCCTCATCTTCAATCTTGATGCTTATGTTTTCTAAATCAAGAAGAAGTTTATTGTATTCATCAAGATTCTCACTTAAAGATTTAGACTCTACCATTTTAAACCCAAACAACTTCCCTTTCAAATACACCCTATCTTGTAGAGACTTATTCATGTAGAGGGATTCAAGTTTGGACCAAATACCCGCTGCCGTTTCTTTCGAAGAAACTTCCCTCAGCACCTTGTCATCCAAATGCAGTGTTAATGTACTGAAAGCTAGTTCCATCATGTCACTCTTCTGCTCGCTCGTTAAAGATTCAGGAAGGGAGCTTGCACCGCCCAACGCCTTGGCAACTTTGTGTTGGACAAGGATTGCGTGCATCCTTCGTCGCCACAGTCCGAAATCTCCCTTTCCATCGAATCTTGACACCTCAATCTTTGTAGTCATTTCAGTTGAATCCAGATCTCAGGCACGTAATTGAATCATGATCTCAGCCACGTAATCAAGAAACGTAATCTTGAAATCGTTTCCACAGACGGCGCCAATTGTTATGATTTCTTGAAAACTAATCAAACAATCAGAACCTTATTTGATAACCAATAAATGCACAGCTGATTGACTAATCTTTGAATCACCAGTTTAATTCCAGATATGAAAGCAAATGACTTGAATATCGAATAACATTTCCCTAGCAATCTTGATAAGAACACATGCACAAAAACAGAATCTTAACAACGAAAAGAAGAACACAAGAGGATTTACGTGGTTCGATCAATCGATATACTCCACGGGGAAACGACATCTCATTCATAAACACTTTAGGAGATACAACATGATCCTTCGATTACATGAATTCAAAACAGATTCGATCACTCAATGTACAATGAATCTCTCCTCCTGAATTCAATCCAATCACTCATGCGATCCCATCTCCTCCCTCAAGCTTTTCAGAATCCTTTCTTGATGCTTCTGTTGCTTTTGAATTTTACCACTCGTCTCTCCCTTTCCAGGGCAAGTTGTTGCCCCTTTTATAGACCTTCAAATGCTCCACCTGTTCACCAAGTAGCAAGTCATTCAAAACTAACTGCTATAACAAACGAGAAAAAAATCCTATCTCTTGCAACAGCTCAACTGTCGTGCATGCACCACTTGGACATCTTCATTAGGCTTCAAGTGTTTGTACCATTTAATATTAGACAATTTCTTTACAATGGATATTTGCGATTTACTGGCATGTATGGGGAACCTGATTTAGGAAACATAAAATCCACATGGGATTTGGTCAGAAAACTGGCTCAAGGTGTTCGCACGCCATGGTTATGTGTTGGCGATTTTAATGAAATTCTTCGTCACTCCGAAAAGGAAGGTGGTCGTAGCATATACCCAACCGGAGACTGGATCATTTCAGAATGGCTATAACTGAGTCGAACCTGCATGAATTATGATATATTGGGTCACCTTTCACGTGGTGTAATATGAGACAAGAACCAAACACAATTTGAGAAAGATTGGATAGAGGCTAGCCAAATAGCTCTTGGACTCTCAGATTCCCTCGTTATCAACTTGAAAACTTGTATGTCAGCCGATCGGATCATAATCCTCTCAAAATAACAATGGATCACTCCGCACAGGATCATCATAGACCAAAAAAAAAAAACAATTCCGCGTTGAAGCTATGTGGATTAAATCTGAGAGATGTGCGGAAGTTCTTGATCATATTCGGGATTGCAGAATCGGTTTACTTCGTTGGGGTAGTATCGAGTTTTGTAGCATTAGACGAAAAGTGAAGGAGTTAAAGGAGAAAGTTGTTATGCTCAGATTGCAACCAAGAACCACATAAATGTTGCAGACGAAAAGGACATAAGGCTCAAGCTAGATGAGGTCTTGGATAAGGAGGAGATAATGTGGAAGCAAAAGAGGAAAAGCTCAATGGATGAAAGAAGGGGATCGTAATACATCATATTTTCACACAATGGCATCCAGAAGACGACGATCGAATACCATTCACAGATTAAAAGATGTCCATGGCAATTGGCATGAGTCCATTGAGGGCATCCAAAATATTGCAATGCACAACGTTCAATGAAATGCATGATGTGCTAAGAACAATAGAGCCTCGCGTTACTGATGTTTTGAACCGTCAATTACTTCAGCCGTATACAACTCAGGAAATCACTACAGCTTTATTCGACATGTATCCTTTGAAATCCCCAGCCCTGATGGTATGTCTGCAATATTTTATCAAAAATTCTAGGATCTAGTGCACAAAGAAATTAGAGAGAATATTCTCGATTTCTTTAACAAAGGTATTTTTCTTGAGAAACTAAATTATAACCACATCATACTCATTCCTAAATGCTCATCTCCTGAACTTATTACACACTTCAGACCAATTAGCCTGAGTAATGTCATCTACAAAATCTCCGCCAAAGCCATTGCGAACCTTCTCAAACCCATCATGAGACATGTTATTGCTGAATCTCAATCTGCTTTTGTTCTGGGCAGATTAAAATCAATCACTATTTAAAGCGAAAATCTTGGGTTAGAAAAGGACAAATGACAATTAATCTAGACATAAAAAGGTACAAATTGAACTTTATGATGGCTATTACGCGTCCGACGAACTAGCAATGAAGCAGCACATTATTTAGCTAAACATGCGTTAGTGTCATCTTCGGGGTTGCTTAATTATCCGGATTTTATTCAAAATATTGTAATCTTTGAAACTTTGCGTTGATCAATGAATTTATCGTTTATTCTAATAAAAAAAAAAGAATTAAAAATACTGTTAAATCGTTCACCGAGATTCGTAAAATTATCATGGGGAGAATTGCTTATTGTTAATAACTGATTGTAAAGCTTACAAGGTTTTGGTAGTTAACTCAACCATTTAAACGTGCGTTCGTGTCATTGTGTGTAAATTATTACCATGCCGTGAAATTAATACGTCATGCTATGCATAATCACAACTTTTAGATGCGCTTGGTTCGTGTATAGGATAAGCTAATGATAGATAATCTGGTCGATAAAGAGATGATCTTGTGTTTGGTGTCATGATTAATAATACAAAGAAAAATAATAATGAGTTTGGTATAGTTGATTAAATATTGTATAGATGTAAATTATATACTAAATTATATGAAATACTCTTGAATGAGTTTAAATTTTTTCGTTACGAAATTCAATATTATTATATTTAGAATATTTTTGTATTGTATAAAATATTTATTTATAAATTTATTAAGGGTAAGTTGAGTAAAAATTCCACACTCAAAATTACAAATGGATTAGGTCCATATGTCAAAAAACTTAACTCAACTCCCTACTGCAACTAAATTTTATTCTAACTCCCTATCTTATTAAACTGACTATGATACCCCTCTATTAAAATGTGAACTTTTAATTTTGAGAAATCATTACAGTAGGTATGAAACGTATACAATTTTGGTACAAGTTACACATGAAATCGGTATGAAATCTTAACAAATTTGGTACAGGTTACACATGAAATTGGTATGAAACCTATACTATTTTCGGTACTTAATACACGTGAAGTTGATATGAAACATATACAATTTTAGTACTAGTTATACATGAAGTTGGTATGAAACATATATAATTTTGGTACTAGTTACACATGAAATTTGTATGAAACATATACTATATTCGGTACTTATTACACGTGAAGTTGGTAGGAAACCTATACAATTTTGGTATTAAGTATACATAAAATTGGTATGAAACCTATATAATTTTGGTACTAATTACGAATAAAATTGGTATGAAACCTATACTATTTTCGGTACTTATTATATATGAAATTTGTATGCAAGCTTTACAATTTTGGTACTAGTTACACATGAAATTAGTATGAAAACTATACATTTTGGTACAAGTTACACGTGAAATTGGTATGGAACATATATTATTTTCTGTACTTACTACATGTGAAGTTGGTATGAAACACATACGATTTTGGTACTAGTTACACATGAAGTTGGTATGAAACCTATATAATTTTGGTACTAGTGAGATATGAAGTTGGTATGAAACATATACTATATTCGGTACTTATTACACGTAAAGTTGATATGAAACCTATATAATTTTCAGTACTAACTATTCATAAATTGGTATAAAACATATATAATTTTGGTACTAATTACGAATAAAATTGGTACGAAACCTATACTATTTCGGTACTTATTACAAATGAAATTGGTATGAAGTCTTTACAATTTTGGTACTAGTTACACATGAAAGTGGTATGAAACCTAATAAGTTTGGTACAAGTTACACATGAAGTTGGTATGAAACATATACTATTTTCTGTACTTATTACACGTGAAGTTGGTATGAAACAAATACAATTTTGGTACTAGTTACACATGAAGTTGGTATGAAAGCTATATAATTTTGGTACTAGTTACAAATGAAATTGATATGAAACCTATACTATATTCGGTACTTATTACACGTGAAGTTGTATGAAACCTATACATTTTTGGTACTAACTATGCATAAAATTGATATGAAACCTATATAATTTTGATACTAATTACGAATGAAATTGATACGAATACCAATATACTATTTCGTACTTATTACAAATGAAATTGTTATAAAATATGTACAACTTTGGTACCAGTTACACATGAAATTGATATGAACATATAGAATTTTTGTACAAGTTACACATGAAGTTGGTATGAAACCTATACTATATTTGGTATTTATTACACGTGAAGTTGGTGTAAAACCTATACAATTTCGATACTAAGTATACATAAAATTGGTATGAATTATGAAGCCTATGAAATATACGTACTATTAAACTTATACAATTGAAATTTGTGCGAAACTTATATAATTATGAAACCTATGAAATATGCGCACTATTAAACTTATACAATTGAAATTTGTACTAAACTTATATAATATGGTTCTAGTTACACATGATATGAATTAATACAAATTATATGCTCGTATGTGAGCATAGAGATATGGTGTATATGAGTTGCATAAATATCCTTGGCATTACTCTTTTCAATTGGGCATTGCATGCAATGAGTTTAAAAGTACATATGCTTGATGAAGCGAATTATATGATTCTTTGGCTAATGCCAATGACATTTATACATTTCCTCTTCTTGCTCACAGACGAGCATATAATTTTCATGCCAACTTCATGTGTAACTAGTACCAAAATATTATTGGTTTCATACCAGCTTCATATGTAACTAGTACAAAAATTGTATATGTTTCATACCAACTTCACGTGTAATAAGTACCCAAAATAATATAGGTTTCATACCAATTTCACGTGTAACATGTAACTAGTATCAAAATTGTATAGGTTTCCACTATGTTGTGTTCTTCAGTTTATTAGCCAAGAATCCTATGTTATTCTATTACCTCTCCCAAGTGTTATTCAGCAATCATCTTGATGTGTCCACCTAAGATAGACTATTAAACAATTTAAAAAGCACAATGACTAGTTGGAGTTATACGCTTGTCGATTATATAAATTTTCAACGATGTAAATTTTTACGGTTCTATTCAAAGCCGCTTTAACGAGTGAGATATTCTAAATATATATGACAATTCAACTATCATACATTTAATTGAACCGTATTCAAATTAGGAATCATAAATAATGCACGATTCAACATAATCCCTTATAATGTACTAATCAAATTCTCGTGTAATAAGTACCGAATATAATATAGGTTTCATACCAATTTCATGTATAACTAGTACCAAAATTGTATAGGTTTCATATCAATTTCATGTGTAACTAGTACCAAAATTGTATATATTTCATACCAACTTCACATGTAATACGTACCGAAAATAGTATAGGTTTCATACCAATTTCTTGTGTATCTTATACCAAAATTGTGTAGATTTCATACCAATTTCATTATAACTTGTACCAAGATCGTATAGGCTGTTCTAAGGCGTCATTTACGCAGCTAATGACATCCTCCACCAAATCATCAAAAATGGTTTCCAACACTTCGAAACAAAAAGGTCGATATCTGATTGGCGACTGAAACTGAAAACCTAAAACATTCTGAGAAGAAATAGATTAATAGGGAAATAAAAAAAAATTTATTGGAGCAGATGAAGTATCATGAGCATTTTTGTCATTATGGACAATCAGGGAGTTAAACCAAACAATAAATGTGGAATAGGGACTGATGCACTATTTCTTCTGACATGGGTACTGGGACCACTTTTAACTTTGAGTGTGATGATATTTGATTAATTTGCCCATTTATTAATATATATGTACATATTATCATTGTCTATTACAACTAAACACATACATTTTAAATTTTACTATAGCCATAGTCATTATTTACGTTTAAATGAAATATAATTTGATTATTTATATCTAAAATTTTATTGATTTGTCAATATTTACTATATAAATTATACCATAAAAACATATTATAAAACTACTTGACAAAATTTTTTTCCAGTAAATATCTGAAAAATATATCCACCACATTGTTTCATTTCCAAGAATGTGTAATCTCAATACATACATGTCTATTTTTATTTTCTCTATCTTTTTTAATTTTTATTTTTTTCTTTATTAATTCTTTCACACTCTTGTCTTCCAGTATCTCCTCTCTTCTACTTTCATATTTTTCTTCTCCCTCCCCCTTCAGATGGAACTCTACTGACACTGACTCAGCCCCAATCCATCCAGTACCTCTTCAATACGTAATTTCTAGAAAAAGTAGACCAGTTGTTAGAATTTTTTATATATTATTATGAATTTATGTAAAATAAAAAAGTAGTTACGATAAACTTTTCTCTTTCTGAAAAAACAGACACAAAATTAATTCCATATGGAATGAAGACCGTAGTATGGGATAAATTTAGTTGGATTGAAATAAGTGTTCTGTATTCTATCGTATTT
Source organism: Haberlea rhodopensis (assembly GCA_907163345.1). Lineage (NCBI taxonomy): Eukaryota > Viridiplantae > Streptophyta > Magnoliopsida > Lamiales > Gesneriaceae > Haberlea > Haberlea rhodopensis. The sequence continues at coordinate 81,006 of CAJQUN010000839.1, read as the reverse complement.
GGAGTAAACTAAAATTTTCATTTTGCAACAGAGTACCCGATGGCTGGAAGTGGGTATTATTGTAATTTTACTACATGGAAGAGTGCTTAGATAATTTATCACACATCCTGGTTGGGTTTATTAAATCAGTCCAAAATCAGCACAGTTTCGAGCTCAAAAGATATCACGGGGGCCGTAAGAAAGCGGCCGAACATGAGATGATGAGGGATGAAGTACCAATCCCATCTTAATTAAGGGATGGCAATGGGGCGGGTTCAGATCCGGACTCGCACTGAACCCACCCTACCGGGCCGGGTTTGGACCCGCTTCAACCGGGTTTGGAAGCGGGGTGGGGCGGGTCCTGGGATTGCCCGAACCCGCCCCACTATACATTTTTAATTTTTTTTAAAAAAAATTTAATATTAAATTTACATTTTGATTGGACAATAAAGTGTCATTATTTAATTTTATATCAAAATTCATGTGTTTATGTTAAAGAAATTGGATACTTTGAAGAGAATGAGAGCAAATTAATAAATATTTGGTTGCTTAAATAGTTTTGCAATGCTTATTATAAAATATTTACTATAGAAAAACATGAAATTCAATAACAAAACTCAATTTTTGTGTATCAAAATTGATTTCTAGCTAAAATTTAAAATAAAAAAAAAACTGGAACCTCGGCGGGGCGGGTAAACCCGCCGGATTCGTAGGTCTAGGCGGGGCGGGGTCTTATGTGTAGCGGGGCGGGTCCTAAGATTGCCCAAACCCGTCCCGTTGCCATCCCTAATCTTAATCACTTGAACCGAACACAACCTTATTACATTTATCAACAATCTCTTTATTTATTTATATTATTTTGTAAGAGCAAAATCCATCGTTAGAACAACAATCTGTAAGCGATCCCACACACTTTAATATGAATCTGCGTAAAAACAATAAACAAATGTAGTTCGACTTATTTATTTTTGTATGAACCGATTTTTAAAGTAAAAAAATTGTTTTTTTCATATTATGGTTTTAAAAAAGTCATGTTTAGGTGGAATGATTTCATTTCAAGAATTAAAGCTCGGATCTCAACTGACACCAAAATTTGGTGTATTTGATATCTAATATAATGGTTCATGCAATAGCTTAAATTTTAAAAGTAGATATCTGAACCCATTTATATTCGTTTAGATCGAAAGATTTGGATTTGGTAAAAGGATTTGAGGAAATGATTTCGAATAATTCCGTTTTGTGGCAATTTGAAATTCATCACATTTGCTAATAATAAGTAAAAAAATGGAAAGTGGTTGATTCCTAATCTGTGGATTTTCGGAATACCAAACTCATTGGCATTGTTAATTAATGCAATTGATTTAAAGCCTACAATCCTAGAAGTTGGAGTTTGCATGAACTTTCCGCCACCCTGATACAAGTAACGATTTTTTTGGTCTACTGAATTCTCAACATGTGCATATTCAAGGCCGGAGCTATAGTAGGGGCTAAGGTGAGTTTCAGCCCCCAGCCGATTCCAAAATTAGTATAAATATATATTTGTTTAGAAAGAATAACTATAAGGAGCGTGGTGTAGATGACAAACACAAATATCAGTATGTTGTAGATTATATTCAGCATAGTAATTTTTTTAGCATAAAAGATAGATTATATTAATAAAAGCATGGATACAATAGATACAACTGCCAGTCACAGCCAATTAAAAGAACACGCTTAGTATTTTTTTTATTACTTTATCATCCCATTGTATTTTTTTTATTACTTACATACCCAAAAAATATTTGTTTTTCAAATCATAAAAGTCAAAATAATATATTATTTATTTGTCCAAACTTCTCATCTTGTTAAATGTATTTTTTTTTTTAAATACACATCATTTTTAATAATAAAATTATTTCTTTAAAACTAAATTTTTTTAAAGAATGCTATCTAAACTTAAGATCCCTTATATATAATAATTTGAAATTTAGATTAAATGAATTATGAAGTGTTTACAAAAGATTGTGAATGGAGTGACGAGTAAAACTTATGGATGTGTAAAAAGATATTATTGAACAATAACTAACGAGTATGCGAATCAAGTGTTTATACAAAATAATTATAAAAAATAATTTATTATTTTCATACAAAAACAATGTAAATTTTTACCCTTTTTAATATAAGTAATGCATATTAAATAACAATTATTTTTTATGCTCAGCCCCCAATTTTACATTCCTAGCTACATACATGTGCATATTGGTTGTACCACCTTTAAGCAAAGTAAATCCTTCACATGGTCCCTTGAAGAAGTCCTTGAAGAATCCCCCGGTATCCTATTACCCATGTGTCCGATGTGAATTCCACTCGTATCACAACCACTTACGGCAACAAAGTGAGCCGTTATCCATGATTGTGCTTAATGATGTTGATACTTCTTCAACAAAAGAGGGAACTTGAGGCAAGCCCATGACTAACTTGCTAAAAAAAATTCTTACTGTCTCGTACGGTCTTATTCAATTCACTGCATGATGTTTCTAGTCATAATCTTGCAATTCCCCATCACACAACATCCTGCCTGTAGTTCCTAAAGAACATCGACTAATGAGAGCTAAAAAATATAGATACCCAATTTAAACTTTCAAGTAACATACCCAATACACCCAATTGAGTTTTAGAATTTATAACGAACAATCCAATGTGAATGTATGAAATGCGAGGCGTCACCTATGAATCCATTTGAACAATCTAGAAGCCAAACCCAGCAAAGCCAGTTAACTGATAAGCATGTCCTTCACTGACACAAAACGAAAACCAATACTTCATTTTTTAGATAAGAGATACAACCGTCTATCGGTAATTTAAAGAATGTGAGCGGTGATCGAGGAAGAGATGTAAAGGGAAGAAAAGATGCAAGTGATTGGAGTTCGGTAAGTGAGTACTGAGTTCAGAACTGGGTTGTATTTAAATTTGGACTGGGAGAGATTTGGTCGAATTGGAGAGAAGATAACGTAGAGAAACGACATCGTTTTCCTTGCAAGTCAACAATCACGGCCAAAATACATACGAAATAGCACTCTTGTGATATAGTACCATTGTATGTCCATCCTACGATGTGCCAAAAAAAACTGCCCAATAAAAATAAGCAGTTATAGTAAAGAAATGTTATATAAGTTAATAATACATATTATATTAATATGATTTTAAATAAAAAAAATATTGATGAGTATTTCTGTTGTTTTTTATAATAGCACAATTTTTATGTTGGTATAATTATAAGAATATAATAATTAAGAGATGAAGATATAATGATGTGCAGTCTCAAATCATCCATATATAAAGTTTATCACAACTTAATTCTATTGGGTTCCAAAGAATTACTCTGTAATGATGTTTTAAAATATTAAACTTTGTATTCATCATTTTTATTTCTTGATATATTTTTTATTTCGAAATATTTTTTATTTTAAAAACATTTAAGGTATTATAAATTGTAAAACAATAATATATTATATATATATAATTAATTTAGATACCCACAATGTTTGCCCTATACATTATTAGCATTAGTGCATTGATCTTGGTATAGATGTGTATATGTAAGTGGAATAAATTTTAAAGCATAAGGGAAAATTTTCAATTTTGTAATTTAAGCTTACATATTTTGGGTTTTGACCCTCTTAAGTAGTCATTGTTGTGTCCTATTATCTCCAGTAATCCAATTTGAACAGCATTTGGGCCAATGCCCGTGTGGAGTTTCCAAGAATTCATGGTCTATGTTGTGGATTTATACGGTTTGGTGCATATGGTTTGAAAGGAATTAAAAGTATTTTCAATAACAAGGAAGTTCCGGTCTGTCAAGTGGTGGAAAGGATTATATTACACAGTTGGTTTTGGATTAAAGCGCGGAACACGATAGTTTCTCACTTCGCCCTCAGTGATTGGTTTCAAGAGCCTATTATCTGTCTTAAATCTTTGTAATGGTTTGATTTTCTATTTTGTTGTTTATTTGTGTTTTTATATTTCTATTTGTTGTTTTGTAATGGGTTAAGTAGGTGTTTGCAATTGCTTATGAAAACTGCTTATCTGCTTTTCAGATAAAAAAAGACAGTTTTTGGGTGTTTTATTTGTTTGCTTCTGCTATTGCTTCTCTAAAAATAAGCAGAAAAAAGCAGAAGCAGAGAAGCAGGCCATGACATGCTTTTGACTGCTTTAAGTTGTTTTGTGCCAATTTCGTAACTAATTTAAGTTAATTAAGCTGCTTTTTTATTTAAATAACAAACTCAATGCTTTTACTTAAAATCAACTTTTTCCAACTTTAAGCAAAAGCAACATAGAAATGCTTTGAATAAGCAATCGCAAGCAGACCCTAAGTACCCCTTGTGCTTTTTTAATATAATTTTGATTGACCTTTTAAAAAAAAATTGTTGTGTCCTATTCCTTTAAGTTTTTTTTTATTTTAGTCATAATACCTTTCAAATAAAACACTTCCTTAAAGCAAAATAGGTCTTCCCAGAGTGATCAAATTCTCGTAAATTCCAAACTTCTCTCTTTCAAATAAACGTCTTTGTATAATAAATAGAAGAACAAACAATGATGCAGCAGATTTTCACAATGATTTTTTTTAATGAATTTTTGGAAAGATAATAACCTTATATCACACATTTGTATCAATAACCCCTCGAAAGACACAAATATCTATTGATTGTTGTACATAACCAAGATAATTATACCTATATTGTTATAAGTTTCACATATATTTACAACCCTTACACAAAATACAGCTATATACAACAGAACTTGAACAACTAATTGAACTGGTGAATATTTTCACACGAAAATGACCTTTTTTTTATATTTAACTTTGTAATCAAGAACGTTTACCGCGTTCAGCCTATAATCAAAACCAAGTCCAGAGAGATTCTGATCACCTTGTATAATCGAGATCATTTATTTTCCATCTTAAAATGCAAAGAGGAGAAGATCTAACCTAACTGTCATTTGAGCATCTTTGCTTGCCAATGTATTCAGTCTATTTTATTGAGATTGCGCCTATACAGAGGGTGTCCCTCTGCCATGCCAGATTTCATCTTGGACGTTGTCCATCTACAATGTTCTCGACCACTGTACGTGCTAGTGTACAAAAAAGTATTAATTGAGAACACTGCAGAAAGAACAAATAATAGGCAGCGAGTCTCGTCGATATATTCTTTTTATGTGTACATACGCAACGTAGCCTACTGAATATCTTTTAGGAATGTGTAAAACATGGGAATTCTCAGGGTAGAATAAGAATTTTTCATTAAGAGGATGTGAAGACGTTGCGGGGGTTTGGAGCGGAGCCCCGAAAGAAAATTTTGGAGATTCATTGCTCGTGGCACATTCGATCCATTCATTCTTATTGGGGGATTTTTGAAGATTCATTGTCCGTGGCCCATTCGTTCGCATACTCGTTAGCTATTATTTAATAATATATTTCTCCACATCCATAAATTTTACTCACCATTTTATTCTCAATCTTTTATACAAATACTTCATAATCCACTAATATAAATTTCAAATTAATATATATAACGAGGTTAAATTTAGATATAAAAAATTTTTACGAGAAAAATTCTTTTTTAAAGAAATAATTTTTTACAAAAATGATGTATAAATATCACTACCGAGCAAATAAGCAAACAGAAGTCACATTCTTTGTCAAAAATTAAGATAACAACAATGCAACGAACTAAAAGCTTGCTTATGAAACAATTCTAAAAATGGAGTGCTTGCTTTTATTGATGTTTTTCCAATATATCAACGACCAAATATAGGAGAAAATGTCTTCGAGTAAATATAAATATAGCAGGTAGGTTGGATAGAGCAGTAACTGTAAAAATAAAGTGAATAGATCCCCGCATCATCCATTTTGTTAACTCTGATAAAAGAACCCCTTAAAAATTCATGACGAACAAGCATATAAAGCAAGTAACGAAATGAAACTTTAGAAACAACAAAATTGCAAATAACATTTACTCAAAATCAATAGTCAAATTACATACATAAAAATTGCTTACAAAGTACTCTATCTTCATAGGCTAATTCAGAAGTAGAACAAAGAAACAAACATTGGTGTAGATAAAAGGAATTGTAATTAATGAGCTATAAGCCCTAATTACAAGTACATTAAAACAAGCTAACAGATACAATAGGGCAGACTCAAACAGATGAAATTAAGTAGTGTGAACAAAAATCACCTGATAATAATAAAAGTTAATAGCATTAATAGGAAAAAAATTATCTGTCTCTTCCATAACGTTTTGATACTTGGAAAATCACCCAACTTCAAATACTAAAAACGCCCTGAAGGGAAAAAAAGAAGAAGAAAAATCATGAATTAGGAATCTGAAACAAATAAGCAAAAAACCCTAAGTGATGTCCATAAGTTGCAATCAGCAGGTGAAACTTATTAATCCAAAAACAAAAAAAAAAAAACAACAAAAGAACCCCATAATCATTAAAGCTAGACATAGGAAGCATAGAGAAATCTTCAAAATGAAACAGAAATGTTTTGCAAGTCATGAAAAAATTTATCTATTCTTGATTTTCAAGTTGCAATATATCTTTGTAAACAACATTTGTGGTAAACGTGATATGTTGATCTTCAATAGTTGGATGATGTATAAGAACTTTTAGTGAAGTTACAGGTTCTCTTAAATATACACCAACAAAATCTAAGGTTTGCCCTTGAGCTTTGTTAATAGTCATTGCAAAACATGATTTTATTGGGAATTGAGCCCTTGTGAATGGAATTGAACATTTAGATTTATCAGGAGATTCTAAAGGTATTTTAGGGATAAATGTTTGTTTTCCCTTGAAATGACCTATTGCAATATCAGCATGGATAACTTTTCCCCCTAAACCACGACAAATTAATCGTGTACCATTGCAAAGTCCTTCAATTTGATTGATATTTCTTAACAACATAATTGGGCAACCGACTTTTAAGGTCAATATATGTGGTGGTAGTTCACTTGCTGTAATAGAATTCAAGAAATCTTCATATTGACCTTGTTGTGAAGGGCCGTGAGTCTTGTCAAGGCTAACAAAATGTTTTAATTCACCAGAGAATTTGTTAATCAATATTTCATTAATCTCATCAACACAATCATTATTTGGTGTTAAAATTGATCTATTTATTACTGAAGATGGATCAGTGAAAAAGAGATCCAAACATGGAAAAACAATTTAAATTAAATCATTTAGTGATCTCTGGCTATCTACAAAAGGTAAAATCATATTGTTTGGAATTTTAATTATATCATCAAAAACTTCATGTTCAATTCCATTACCTACTCTAAGCAAAAAATTGGCGAATAAAGGATCTTCCTTAGCACGTATGTTTTGTTGCAAAAGAGTCGTGAGCATGTTGAAATAGTGGATTTTGTACCTCCAACTATAACGGGTGCTATTGTCTGTAATCACCGCAAAAAACAATTACCTTTCCCCATAAGGTACCTGACAATCAGTTAAATCTTGTAACATATCATCTAAAGCCTCAATGATCTGTCGCCTATCCATTAATACTTCATCCCAAATTATCATATCATCTAAAGCCTCAATGATCTGTCCCCTAGCCATTCATACTTCATCCCAAATTATCAACTTAGCACATACCAACAACCTTGCAAGTGAAGTTTGCTTGCTTATTCTACATTTTGTTCGCCCATCAATATATATAGGTATTTTAAATCGTGAATGTGTTGTTCGACCTCCAGGTAGAAGCTGCAGCTGCTACACCAGAAGTCGCAATAGCAAGGGCAATGTAACCTTTTGATCTGACATTAGCTAGAATAGCACGATATAAAAAAAATTTCCCACTTCTTCCTGGCCTATCTACAAAATAAATACCACTTGAATTTGAATAATTTTTTTAGTAATAATATTAAATGCGATTCTTTGATCATCGTTTAATTTCTCAAAAGAAAGCAAGTTATTCCTATTAACTCAATATTCTTTCATGATTAAATTCTTTTGCATATATATATCTGATTCAGTAAAGCTCATTAGCAAAATACTAATATTAAATTCTTTCAAAGTCCTGCCTGAACTTTCCGAAAAATCATCAATTCCTTCCAAAGTTTTTACCTCTATTCAGAGAAATGACCCTGCTTACGAAAATCACAAGACATATAGTTTTCGAATTTTGCCCACAATTTTTTTGGATTTGCGGGAGAACAATATATCAGTATAGTGGAAAAAAGTCTTCTTAAACTATATGGCATTTGATACCGAGATGCTTCTTCAAGGCATTGTTCTAGAGAGTCATCAGAAGATAACAATCCTAAACTATCAGCTGCATCTCGAAACGTATCATGATATGTACTAGCCACGATTTTCAAACAATCAAAAGATGTTGGTCCATTTTGCAAAAGAACTCTTAAATAGTATCTCTCGCCCTCTATATGATTAACATTAGCAATTCTTCCGACCACAATTCCAAGCTTCGTTGGTGACAGCATTTTATATGTTGCATTCCAGACAAAATACCGAGGAAACTCTTTATACAAAAGATTATAGCGCTTTGATTTTTCATCATGAGAATTCATATAAAAAAATTCTATCAACATTGTTTTTGATAACATTGGATTAGAAACAACATGTTCTAAGTTTTGTGTGGACTTGAATGATATACTGATAACTAGGAAGATGTAATTGTAAAGTAATAACGGAAGGATGCATTTCACTCATAGCAAAACCAAAAAGCCTTCAAGTTGATTCTGGAGCAGTTATCCATCTCCCTGATTGAAATTGTTTAATTTCATCTGGGACAGTAGTTGAGCTACTTCCAACAATATTATATGCAACTCGATCATGTCCTTTATATATATATTTATACAAATATTTAACTAACTTTATGTCGGAACAAACCTCAACGTTAATGTGACAATCAAATTTAGCTACTAAGTAAGGACAATATGGCACAACCCAACGAGTATCAAGTAATTTTTTCTAACAAACACAGTCCTTCCGTCATTTCTCTTTTTATAATTAGGATATGAATTATTCGCATGACAAGTAATATCACAAAAATCCTATGGATAATGATTTTACATGTATCATCTCTCATGCATGCATTATTTTTACTAAGATGACCACAAGGGCCATGTATCATATGTTTAACAACCAAAGAACAAAGATAAGGGTGTTTGTTTTCATTAGGTAATTCCGCGCTTATATATCTATCATATGCATCTGGAGAACTAATCTTCTATCTGTCTATCATTATTAGAAGCCAATGTACATGCAGAAGTGCTTCTTTTTGGAATTCAATTACATATGTGTAAGCTATAACCTCCCCAAATATCTTTTTATTTATCAATTCCTCTTAATTCCTCAAGCCTTGATCTAAAAACTCTAGCTAATAGATAAGGTCTATTTTGTGGTAATTCATGCTCGAGTATTTTAGCAGTGATTTCAAGCTAATTAGGATTGTAGGTTATTGTTAGGAAAATATCAGGCTTCCCATACTTCTGAACCCAGGTCATTGCATCTATATATCTCTTATGCATATTCCTAGGACCTCCTATAAATGATACATGCAGGATGGTTCGCTGGCCAATTTTGTTGAGATCATTTTCACCATGTGTTCCGAGGCTATGTACTATGCCCTGAAGAGACTCCATTCTTGCAATTTTTTGTCTTTGTTCAAGACGGAAGAAATCCAGTCTTTGTGTTACAACTTTAAAGTACATATCATTCAAGTATTCTTGCAATAGTCTATGATCGATTTATCGCCCGGTCGCATTTGAAGCCTGTAACAATAATATTCTCAAGCAGATGTGTTCCCCATCTATTTTGAAAAATCTTTGACAACTCAAACTATGGAAGGATTGACAATTGAATTACATTACAAAAAAGCAAAAAAAAAAAAAAAAATCTAATCATAAACATTGAAATTAAATTAAGTATTTAGGGCATGCCTTCTGCCTCAGCTTGTAGTAGCTGAACACCTGAACAACCGTGTGAAAGATGGGCCAAATGTTGACCTTCACAATACCTTGTTCTTTTTCCATTACCAATTTTGTAAGAAAGATTTCTTTTGATGCCTACATGCCATCCAGGTTCACCACGAGGGAATAGAAATGATGTTGTAAGGGATCATAACATCCATAATAATACTCAACTTTTTGACTGTTATCGGATTTTGTATATACCCTAATATCTCGAGATCTATATTTGTCAGAGTCATCAGAGAGCAACTTGTTCAGGAGTGGGAATATTGTAAGTTCGCTGATCCAAACCTGGGCCAGCTCTTAAAACAATCCTACGCTCATGAAAATCAATGGTGTCTCGTAGACTACGAAAGAAGGAAGAGTATGGATTAACCTCTAAAAGTTTCATAATCATGGAAACCAGATCTTCTTTTAATTTATCAGACACAACTAGAGGATTTGAAACCTCATTTTCTAAGTCATGGGAATATAGTTGTAATTTTTTTCCTTTACCTTGTCATTAAGAAAATGATAAACCAATCCCTGAACTCTGAACATGTATACATTTTTATAATTATTACAGAGTTCCTTATCGTATGTGGCCCCAAATGAAGTAAATGCAAAGTTGTTGTTATATGTACAGGTGTTTGCCATGAAATGCAAGGAATCTCAGAATCACCTAAGAACAAATTTTGTAAATCACCAGGAACATCAAGCAGTGAAAGCGACACCTGACCGTTGGAGGAACAAAAACCAGGCGGTTCTCGATGAAATCTAATTGCTTCACAATCTGTTCATCTTGATGCATCTGTAAGGACCAATGATGTTTTGTAATAGCTGCGAGTCGACGAAAACCAAAACATTCTACAGTCAAAGAATCGATATCCTTATGAACATGAGCAACCTCCTGATAGTTTTCTATGTAAATACAAAATAAGCATAAGCACAAAAAAAAAAGTTAGAAACCATTCCATTTATAAGTGTGTTCATTTATCTTTCGAAATTTGTAACTTTATAGGCACATCATATAAAACATGGAAGTCCTCAGACAATTGACACGCAGTTTGAATTGCAAAAGTTGCACTAAAGACAATTTGAAGGATTGTCATCATTTATAAATGAAGGATGGGCTTTTTGAATCGCCGAATCAACAAGCGAGGCAACATCAACAATTAGTTTTTTTGTCGAAGAATTATTTGCATATATTGCTCTACAACGAGTATTTAAGTCCCTTTTCCTTTCAGGAGACAGTAAACTGTAAGTGTCACGCCTCTTCTCATTACGAGAACATAACTTGTCGCCCAATGTATCATCGTTTGATTATGCCATATTTTCTGAATTGAACAACTAATATTTTCTACACAAATAAATTAGGATACAATGAGAGCCAGGAGAAACCATAAAGGTACAAAAAAAATCATCAACTTTCCTCGATCAAGAAGCTAATTTATGCATGACATTGAAAAAAAAATTTAAATGTTAAGGACAATAAACAGACCAAAACAATTCCTCGACTAACCTGCACAAATCTTCAAAGAAAGAATGATTTAATATGAAAACTCTATTTGAAAAACACAAATAAAATACAAATGATTTTTTCGAACAACAAATATGCTGTCATTTATATTTCAATATATATTAAGTGGACGAAAATTTGATGGAAAGATCAAGTATTTACTGGATTAGCCAAGTTCTCCATTGTTGAATCTAACTAAGTCAATGAAATTTTCCCTGCTCAATTTGCCTTTTTATAATATTAGCATAGTAAAGTCATAATCTCCATTAAAAATTGGCACGTAGAACACGTACAGTCAGGGGCGAATCTAGCCCGAAAGTTGAGTAGGTGCAAAAAATAATAACATAAAAAATGAAGAATAGATTTTTTTTAAGGTGTCAAAACATAATTTGCGGCAATATGTAATATTTGGGAGACAAAATATACTTTTTTAGGGTAAAATACAAGTTTTTTACAAAAAAAAAAAAAATTTAACACTAAATATATGTTTTTTTTTTAGGGGTGGTAGCTGCCCCTCACCCTTGAATAGAATCGCCTCTGCTTACAGTAAGACATTTTGTGACATTGGTGTTAATCAAGATTTCTAAATTTATCTTTTGATTAAAATTACAAAAAAAAAAAATGTAAGTCGACATTTATCTTTTGGCTAAAATATAATAAAATTGCAAGAACTTAATGTAAGTACTAAGTACAGTCATAATCTCCAGTAATTCTTAGTATTAAGAACACGTACAGTAGCCAGTTTATTGCCTTTTCCTTATTTTTCTATGGTGGTAACCGTGTCTTGTAATTTAGAAACAAGATATACATACATACAAATAAATTATAAAATAAAGGATTGCCTAAAAAAGTTTGAAAATGATATTGGACCAACTTGCGAGGAAAAACAAAATCGTACTGACTAAAAGACAAAAATAATTGAAGTTGGCTCTTATATATATTTAATAATTAATTAATCAATATGAATGAATAATACTAGGTAATGCCAGCTGCTTAGTAATATGCAGAAAATAAACCTAGTGAAAATAAGTAGCGTTATAGTCAATGAATGTTGTCATATAAATTAGTTACACATATTTATACTAATATGATTTTTAATTAATTATTAGATAATATAAACGTTATTATGGATATAAAATGCACCTTCGTGGATGAAAATTTTCGACTCACATGACCTCGTCCCACAAAAAAAATATATTCATAATCAGCGACAATATCTGGATACAGAAGGCGCCTGGCCAACTACTTATGCCCTCAAGCAAAGATCTCAGACTTGTAAATGCCTACCTATTCACATGGAAAAGTTAAAACACAATTTGATCATTACATAGTTTATTCAAGTATCATTGTGAGGTCCCGATCCTAATCATGTGTCTAATTATCACATAATGATTAATTTATGTAGACAATAGAAGATTAGTTTCAAATTTCTTGTCAAATGACCCTAAAATGTTTTGTTTTCGATGATACATCAAATGAAGAATTTAAGTTTGTATTATAGTAGTGGATATAAATCACAGGTGTTAGATAAAATATTTAGTGTATCAGTACACAGGTGACATTTCGATGTACATAACTGAGCTAGGATACTATTAATTTGGGTGGAAGGTGATTTTCACACACAAAAACATTTAAAACACGCACCAGATCCGCGATCCTCTTATTCTCTCCCTCAACCTGCACTCACGTCCGATCACTCACCACAAAAGGTGTGCGCTCGCCGCCGTCCGGCCACCTCCCGACGAACCAGACCTACCATCGTGTACCCAACTCAACAACGTATGTTTCCATACCAAGCAATCGTCGTGCATCGCCACGTATTCATCGGATTTTGTCAAGAAAGATATGAGTTGCGACTTAGGGTCTTCTTGTTTCGTCTTTGTCACCATTAGTTAGTTTGAATTCAGATGTGCAAAACCTCATCCTCACCATGACTGACGTTTTGACACCGGTCTTCGCCCTTCCCGTCGCCGTGAGTCACCGAAAATAGCACATGCATATCACGGTTACTGTTCACAAAAAATGGGTAAACTTGATTTCGATTTTCCAGATTTTGATTCGAATTTTGGCCTTCATTTTGAGTGTTCATGTTAGTTATTGCATTGCATGTTGGTTTAACATTGTTTGGATGGAATATGGTCTAATTTTCTTATGTTGCTTCTCCCTAATTTGGCTACCTAGGTTTATTCATGATATTGTTGATGACTATTTCCTTGGAATCCGGAAGTTCGATATCTTGAGATGATTTTGTACCTCGCATGCACTTGATTACATTGCATTGCATTACATCATATATCATATTTTATAGATACATGTTGTAATTACTTGATAGTTTCATATTGGGCTTTGGCTCACCTCCATGGGGGCTATTTTTGTCTTTGTGTGTGGACAATGACAGGTAGTACAGGTAACCAAGATCCCAAAGATGGAATGCTCGATGAAAGCCATCCTGAGGTTATTTCTCTGTCTATCCCAATCGTTTGACATTTTAATAAAATAAATTTACTGGGATATGTCCCGCGTATGTTGTATTTTGAATTATGACATTACCAAAAACTTTACTTGTTATTTTGAATGATGAATGCCATACTATCTGTGAACGAAATATATAAATCTATATATATTTTCATTATCATTATATATGTCACCGAAAAGCGAAAATTTTTAGGGCCATTTGACAAGAAATTTGAAACTAATCTTCCGCTGTTTACGTAAATTAATCATTGTGTGATAATTAAACACCTGATTAGGATCAGACCCTCACAATCATACCATTTTGTTTGGTTCATGGCACAGACATGAAGGACTTTGACACCCAATTCCTCGTTCCATTTGTCCATAATCCCATCACAGTGTAACAACATCACCACTAAATTATTTGTTGGAAACTAGAGAGAACCAGTCACCATACATCAATTCATACACATTACACATGAAGAAGCAAACGCAAGATGGACCTTCATAAGCAGGAATGACAAATAAAGGTAAAACACAAATAAAGGCAAAACACATACTTTTCTAACCATTTGGTTAATTAAATGATTTTGCTTTACCCCACCTGCAATGGCCAACAAAACAAACTTCTTGTACATGTAGCATTGGCCTGATTCAAATATACCACATATGGTAAATAAAATGTAAGACAACTAGTAACAAACATCACAAGAATACAAAAATTGTCACATGGAAGCATAAAGATATTTGATTTAGTATTACTGGTCCAAACACTCTAAGGATCTCAAAGAAGAACACATAGTTAAGTCCAAAAAACGATGTCAGTTGTTCCTAGGACTCCATTAGATTTAGTACCTAAAAGATTTCCCTACTGACCATTCATCATGAGGCCAGAAATTATGTTCCTTTAATTAATATACTCAAGCAAAGGCTTCATCAGAAGTAATAATAAGTAGCTGTGAAATCAAAGAGAAATACAGACTTTTACCATTTAAAAATTGCCACAATGATTATATGAAAAGGCATTGCAAAATATTATCATAGATTATCAAACTAAATGACATTACATCATCACCAATACATACATCTTCTGAAAAGGGTCCCATAGTGGGAGAGTTTTGCAAGTTCGAAGTCGAGGAAACAATGCCTTATGGCAAAGGTTCGCTGCCTAGAACCATAAACAATGTCTTCGAGTTAAAGGCAGTAATGTTGGGAAATGGTTCAAGGAAAACTTGATGAAAACAGTAAATGTGAACACACAACATTTTTCGAGTTTATTCCCCGCTGTCTTGTTCTCTGTTGAGGGTACCTACAAACAGAGACTTGAAAGTGATGCATATAACTTGCTTAACCAAATACTCAAGAAGCTAAAATGATGCTTAAAGAAAATAAATATGTTTTAAGGAATGTGTTAAGCAACAATGACTAATCAGAAGACAAGACGACTAGCAAATGAGAAGGTCCCATGGAGCTTTATAACAACAGTGTTTATTGTAATCTTCTTCTTTTGAAAACAACAAAATATTTCATGAAAGAAATGAAGTTTGCTTTTTTTTTTTAATACTTCTCAGAAAATTTAGCTCGAGTACGCATAAGCATAGTTTTATAATTGTGAAAATGGAATGGATTCAGTTGAATCAGCAAATCACAATTAATTCACAGTAACACTGATTCATCATCGAATACACTAACATTTTCCCGCATGATGTGAACTTTTAGTTCCTCCGAAAATTAAATCCCAAAACCCTAAACAAGCAATCACAAAGTGAGCCGAGAGTCACATACATGTTGGCGGAGGGAAGAGAATCAAGATAGGATTGAGAATAAGGCGAAAATTATTGCAAAAGTAACCAAAATCAGGAATATCTGTAGCTTAAATTTGAAGAACTTCCATAAAACAAAAGATAACTCAGAAATCCAGTAAATAAAAAGTCACCTAGTGGTAAAAATCAAACTTTTTCGCGCTCTTGAGATCAATGAAGGCAATCTCTGCGTGCTATAAGCAGCCCTAGCCTTCTTTGAGCTGGAGTCCAAGCCAGATTACGTCGCACTGAACTGGAGTCCAAGTTAGATTACGTCGCACTGAATACCCTTCAATGATATTGATATGCTTGTGCTCGGCCTGAGTGGCCCCGCCTTAGGGCTGGCTGTGGGCCGTCTCATCCAAGCCTCTCAAAAAATTCCGCGCCCACCAAACAGGCTCCTTAAGTGCAAGGTGGACCTGGGTTCATTAGTCTTGTTAAGCCGGGCAGATGGTAGCGTCGGCGGTCGAATAGCGACGAGCGAAGGCAGCCGACGGCAGCGACAGAGGTCCCTTAGCGATGAGCGAAGAAGGCAGGGAAGAAGGGCTGAGCTCCAGTTTGTATGCGTCGCCGAGTTCAAAAAGAGTGTTATTGGAGCAACTTACGACCGAATCGAAGGAAAAAAAGGATCAATTGTATACATAAACCTTGAGTGAGAGATTTGGCACATTATTTTTTCTGTATAATCGATTTCAGTACAAGATTAACCAGGAATAAGATCGTTTAGAATTTTTCAATCCCAATTTCCAATTTTTTTCAAGAAAAAAAAATATCTCCACCATTTAAATAAAATTCTAATATTTTTAGGATCAACATTTTCATAGAATAAACATTATGAATAAAAAATTAAAGTCAAGTTTTTTTTCACACACCATTATCAAAACTGGAATCTAAATAATTCTTTTATTTTATTTCAGACATTGCTGCCTTCATTGATATGCCATCAATTATATAATCAATATTTACATTGACGCATAAGCATTTTCAATTCTCAAATAATACATCCAGGCCTAACAAGGAAAACAAGGCATTGCATTTGGATAAAATTAAACTAAATTTAACATTTAAATGAAAACGAATTTCCCAATTTCTGGAGGTTGAACACTAAATTTATCAAGCAAAATCATGTCTTTTATTTAGATCTTTATGCCTTGTCAAGACACGTTCATGCCAATGCTCAAAGTTCTCAAAGTTTATAACTGAAGACAAAATCCAGTACTAAGGGATGAACTTCGTGAATCGTTGAAACAACAAACGATGCAGCAACAACAAATAGTTTTTTATTGTAGATTTATGTGCATACATTGCTCTACGTCGAGCATTCAAGTCCTTTTTTTTCCCTTTTAGGAACATTCTGATATAAGAGCCGCGGCTTTTTTCATTACGATTAAGAAGCTTGTTGCCCAATATATAACAACTTGACCAAGCCATATGTTCTAAATTGCATAACTAATATTTTCTCCGCAAACAAATCATGCTGCAATGAGAATGAAACCAAACCAAACCATCTCCAAAATACGTAAATATGCAAATAAAAATATGCAATGCATCACTGGAAATGACAAAGAATAAAATAAACAGCAAGAATGAGGCTCGGACTCTTCATATTTTCAAAATGGCAATCACTTATTGTAGATCTCGTTGCTAATTAATCTGGATCGAAGATAATAATACAAAGCCGGATATTTAAAATATAGATTGCGAATGATGTGTTTCGAACCACGACACATTATATTCGATAACGACACATTATATTCGATAGGTATATATATATATATATATATATATATATATATATATATATATATATAATTTATATATTATATATGTGTGGTGTAAAACACCACACACACAAATAAAAATCATCCACCCATTCCTCAATATCATCGACCCAAACCATTTCTCTCCCATTTTGTTTTTCCTTCGTCATTTCTATTGATTTTCTCTTCAAATCCCTTCAAAATCATCAGAAATATACGTGCAAGAAGACAATTGGGGGGGAAACAAGCCGTAGAATTCGAAATTAGGAAGCTTGAAGCAAGAAATCCAAGAGGCAGCAGCATTTGGAAGGGATTTCAAACTTGAGTCGATTTGGGATACTGAATTGGTACCAAATCTTGATAATAATTGAAGGTATAACATCTTTCTTAAGTTTTATCAACTTGGATTTAGGTTTAAAGGTCGAATTTTGGTGCCATGACATGAGGATTTGTAGTGTAAAGTGTTGTCAAATGAATTCTGCAGATTTCAGTTTATGTTATCTGTCATTTCGAATTTTGGGTCTAGTTGTGATTCGAATTTGATGTTGGTGTCTAAATGCAAGTTGTAGATAAATGAGTTATTTTGTCTTGGCACCAAACTAACATCATTTGGAGTTAAGATGGAAAAGTTAAGGTGATTTTACTAAACTAGGTAAATAGTGAATCTTCATGTACATGCAAATGCACATATAGTAGGTTCTTCAAATTTCTGGGGAATATGTGTTACGAATTTGATATTGGTCCCATCATAAAGGTATATCTATGTTATCTTCGATTTGATAGTAACTTCACTCAATTTTGAGTTGTTATGCATGAGTCATGCTAATTTTACCATAAGATGTACAATCTAGAATAAGCATGTATGCGGGTTTAACATGCAACATGTTTATCGAAATTCTGGAAAAAATGTGTTATGAATTAGGGGTTATGGCCTGAATGAAAGTTGTAGTACATTGAGTTATCTTTAATTGCCACCCTAATCATTAAATTTTGAGTTCATATTTATGCAAGTTTTCCTAAAACGTGTACAATCTGGAAAATAATGTAGGACAATTTTAAAAACCCTACGGTAATTATTGCATAACTGCCTCAAGATGAATGAATTAGGTTACACTCAAAAAAAGAAAATGTAGTATGTTGAGTTATCTTGCATTCCCCACTAGAATTAGGAGATTTGGAGATCATATAAATTAACTATAACTTTTCTACCAAAAAGTGTCAAGCTGGAAATTTGAGTTCTCCCCTATTTTGCATGAGTCATGTTTCAACCCACTTTGCCTTAGATAAGTGAACAAATTTGGGGAGATGTCAAACACATGAAATGTTATATTTAGTTGGCGTTTAAACTAAATTGGATCCATGTATTTTGGTTAAGTGTCGGAAACGTTATGAGCCGATTACTATGAGCATATACGCTGAAATTTAAAAATCTGCTATGGGTCAAGGTTTTGATAATTAAATTGATAGATGTAGACTATTTGAATGATTTATGATCAGACTATTATACCCGGAGGTCATTGTGAGGAATACAGAAGTTTCCGGTATTTGTTAGCTTGGTTTGAAGTATGTAGAGATCGGTTCTATCATGATGTCTGACAAAAACGTGATAATCCTAGTGTATGATTTATTTGTCATTACTTGACATATATGATTATATGATACATTGAGATGCAATACCAGTTGGGTATCAATGTGCAAAATGGGATAACATGATATTTAATTACCATTCAAAGATTTAGTTAGTCACATCAATACCGCTGGACATATCATGTTGATCCTATCGATTTTTTGATACCTATACGATTCTTCGTTTGAAATCTATGGTATTGTGTCGTGAGGATGCATGGACACATCGCTTGGCTCAATTTACTTTATGTAACTGTAGCACCGGTTGTGTCGCCATTGCTCAGACACGGGGATGCTTGGGCACACCGCTTGGCTCAGTAGAACCTATAGCGCCGAGTGTGTCTGCATCGCTCACATGAAGGATGGTTGGACACGACGCATGGCCCGACGGGGCGCCAAGGGGCGCCATCTCACTTGTGTTATATTGTTGATGATCATTCATTGGACTCTTGAGAGTTTGATATCTGAGATTATTGTACCAATACACACATTGCATTAATGCACAACATGCATCACATAATATTTTATCTTATATCGTAATTTGGATTGGTTTTACGTACTGAGGTTATTGACCCCGTTGTGGAGGTTATCATGTCTTGTGTGTCTGCATGACAGGTAATACATGTGGAAATATTTCAGATGCTCATGAAGAAGCATTTAGGAGTACCCGAATTCAATTAGAGCGAGCTCATGTATTATGTTGTTGAGTTTGGAGTCCTAGTTATTGTACTAGAGAGTTTTTAAAACTATGTTCATTTTACCGAGGTATGCCCCGAGTAGATATATTTTGAGCATATAGGATCACAAATGTTGACATTTTCATTTATTTTAAAACTATGTTCAATGTTGTGATCTTCAAAGTCGTCAAATATATTAGCAGCACCCCAATATTTTTTTACTGCTACCAGTATTTTGCTGCAATGCTAGAAACTCTGTCAAAGTAGGAAGATTAAGTAAGGCATCAAAAACTTTCAGAAACTCAGGGGAAATATAACCAATCCAATTAATAATCAGTAATGGAGAATCAAAAGACATTCTTTTAAATGAGCATTTTTTATTCACAATTTTTGCTCGTCAAAGAATGAATCCTCAGAAAAAGAAGGGCCCCCACAATATGGTCAGATTACATTCCTGAGGGCCTATCTGATTGCTATTTTTTCGCATCTAATCTTATCGCTTTCTGCCCTAAGTGCACAATTATCTGCTCTTTCATGTTGTGCCTTCGACAAAATACAAAGTGCACATCAGTAAATCATATTCATTAAAGATTATAGAATACTAAGCCTTTATCCTCATTGAAAAGAAAGAATCGAAGAAAACCTTCCACTGAGTTCTCCTGTTCTAGAACCAAAATTTGATCTGCAGATGATGCAAGTTCAACCCTCTGCTCAAGTGATTTCTTGTTTTCTCATATGGATGGGGGCACTCTTTGAACATTCTGGACACATACAAATCAAGCACAATAAACCTCAGTAACATCAAACCCAGTTCCAAAAAACTTATTAAATAGAAAAGAACAATTTTTTTGGCCCATATAAGAAATTTTACCAATTTTCATCGTTATCATGGTGTGTGTGCATGGAGTTCTGTTGTAGATATATAATGGAAAAATGCATACGCTTCAAGCCTCTGAATTTGGTGGGTTGTGTGGCGATGGCAGTGTTTCTTCCCCCTGTGAGGATCGAAGCCGTCGATGCCGTTGGAGCCATCATCGTCGCTGGAGCTGCTGAACTCCATGGAAAATCGATTCTTTCCACTCTCGCAGCTTCAATAGTAGCACATATACCGATTTCAAGAACCCTCGCCAGATTACAAACAATTGTCACAATATACAGTACTAACTACGGTGTCAATACTTACAAAAAACTTCAACAACAACGAGAGGCAAAAATATTAGAATATTGTAAAAACTAAAAATAATTTGAAATCGTCTTTAGCAAAGGCAAGTTCAAAAAAAAAAAAAAAAAATTGCAAATTTGCTAAAGACCAATTCTAAAACATACTTTTTTTTTTATAAAGAAATCGTCTTAGTTCAATGATAAATTAAATGAGGGAGCTGTACACACCACTGTACGTATTTATTGTATGACTAATTTAAAAATATAATGGATAAAAAAATTACTGAAAATGACCTAACATATGTTTATATCAAATCTCCTCCAGCTAGCTTTGTTAAAAATTATAATTAAATATATTTAAAAATATATACTTTCCACTTATAATATAACAACAAATAAACATTTAATTTCAATGTATTTTAGTAACCTACATAATCATAGAAAGAACGAAATCGAATGCACAAATTAGAGGGTGCGAAAATAAAATTTTCAAATAATTAATTATCAAAGATATATAAATATCTAATTGACATAGATTCAGAATATAATAACCAGTATTGTATTTGTACATATTTTAATAAAACATAAGCTTATTTATCATGTTTAATAGTTTTAATATAAAAATAAACTTATTTATCATGTTTAATAATTTTAATAAAAAATAATCTGCATGTAAATAAATAATGAGAGAAGGTGTGTTTGTAATTGACATGTTTCGTACTTGGATCACCCATGCGCACCCCATCCCTCCGCACTTGGTCGTATATATACACCAGTCTTCTCCAAAAGCATTATTAGAATCGTGGTAGTGTTTAGAATGGGGGAGGGAGGGTTGGATAAACACTAGACTCAATTTCTCGATTCTTCAAAACACAGCAAACTGTTAAGTACTGCAGTAAAATCTCAATTGATTGCAAGGTAGTAGACAGCTAAAATGTAGTGCATAAGATGTCTACTGGAGTTGTGAGATAAGAACTGATCGGTAAAAGCAAAGAGACAGTAATGTAAGGTGCGGAAAGTAAATGACACAAGAATTGTTCCTGGAAGTTCGAACCACAAACGCTTCTACGTCTCCCATTCTTCCTCTGCGAGAATGTTACACTAGAAGATTTTGGTTTACACTTTTCAGTATACAACATTCTTAAGCACCTACACGGATTTACCTAAACTCCTAGCAACATAATAATCACAAAGATTACAAGGTGATTTTTACAACTCTCTCGCAATATATAAAACTCTGTTTTTCTTCGAGTGTTCTTGAGCAGTAGACTTGAATGTTTAGATCTTCTTGATCACAATATGACTTCGATACTGCTCTGCAAAACTTCAGAATATCTCAGTAAGTGTTTTTGAATGATGTTTTGCTTATTTGAGAATGAAGTAGATTCAAGATTTCGAGTGTTGAGAAACATTTTTCATATGCTATTCGACGTATTTATAGATTCGGAAGTCTAACGACAACTATTCTCAAATGAAAAGAATCCGCGCAAAATCAGTTTCCTGATTTTCATCCAAATTCCTTTTGTAATCCGTTCACCAACGGCAAGTTCATTATGTCGAGATTGGTGGCGTTGATATGATAGTGTGGCGTTCTATGGTACTATTGTCATAGTGAATATGTTCGAGTTTTGTTCTGTTGCCTTTTTACGTCTGCTGACTTTTCCTTAGTGATTTAGTCTGCTGGACTAAAATCAACTGATGTCTTGTAGTATCTGCTCTTCCAGTGAATATACCAAAAGACTTTGCAGAGAGCTATCATGCTTTGATCTAGTATACTTCTAATTTTTGCATCCAATAGACTCTGTCTTATGGCAGACTTTTGTAGAGTTAATCGACAAACTCCTCGTTGGTAGACTTATTCGATGCAGTAGACATTTGTTGTCACCAAAATTTAAAAATATTTTCCTAACAAATATCTTTCGAAACAAAACACTGTTTTATCCATAGTTTCTTTTTTGAATGGTAAATAATCAAAATTCAAAATTTTAGAAATGATATTTTTTTAAAAAATAATTATATATAATCGATTATTGAATAACATGTTTTAGACAATTTATATTTATAACATGTTAAAGGTTTGGTTGCGTGTCCTCTTAAGCCCATTTCATTTAATAAATCGAAGTTAAATTCAGAAAAAGAAAAAAAAAAGAGTAGACCTCTTGAATAATAATATAAACATTTATATACATGCATTCATTTTTTTAAATGGATCAACCTGACTTAGGGTGTGTTTGCGATTGCTTATTCAAAGCACTTCTATATTGCTTTTGCTTAAAGTTGAAAAAAGTTGATTTAAGCAAAATCATTGAGTGTTTGTTATTTAAATAAAAAAACAGCTTAATAAACTTAAATTAATTACGAAATTGCCACAAAACAACTTAAAGCAGTCAAAAGCATGTCATTACCTGCTTCTCTGCTTCTGCTTTTTTCTGCTTATTTTTAGAGAAGCAATAGCAGAAGCAAACAAATAAAACACCCAAAAACTGATTTTTTATCTGAAAAGCAGATAAACAGTTTTCATAAGCAGTTGCAAACACCTACTTATACGACTCCCTCATTTTTTATAAATTTTTATCCATTAATTTTTTTAGTTATTCGTACAAATGGGATCCTCCTGACGTGTACAGCTCTCTTATTTAATTTATCATTGAACTCTGTCTTTGTCTTTCACATAGACGAATTCTTTAGAAAAATAATTAAAATTCGTCTTTAGGAAAGACGAATTCTTAAACAAAATTAAATTTGAATCGTCTTTGCTAAAGACGATTTCAAATTTTAAAAAAAATTCTCGCATGAAAATCGTCGTTCGCAATGGTGATTTACACTAAAAAATAAACATTATCCAATCATATGGTAAAAATAAAACTACTTTAAATTTTTATAATATTCTAATATTTTAGCCAACAACAAGCATACTATCAACAAAATATCAATAATAAAAGAAGAAGAGCAAAAAATCTGGGATTCGTTTATGGAAACGACACGAAGTCATGGGAGAGGGAAAATTGAAGATTTTATGTGACATAACAAATCGAATTGGTCGGTGGTAATGGAAAAGAAAATCTAATGGCATTTTCGTAGTTAAATAGCAAAAATCAATTGAAACACTACCAAAATAGCACTATGATTATAGAACTAGTGAACACTGGCCATGCAATGCGCGAAAATGATGCCGAGTAAAAATAAAAAGCTATATCAAACTAATATTGTCATGTAGGTTTGTCATGTAGGTTAATCACACATATTATAAGGATATGATTTAATTCATTAAATAGGATAATACATATTATGGCTAAATGATTGGAAGTTATCAATTAAGTGAATAAAGTAATTTATTATCTGTAATGTCCAGAGTTGATGCTACAGAAAAATACGAATATAAATATAGACAGATATTTGCTAATAAGTAGAGTCAGCTGTTAATATTAGGACGACGTAGATATTTATTCTCTCTTAATATACTTTTTTGTGTGTGACCCATGGCCTCAATTAAATGGGTTCTTGATGCTACTGACGCATCAAAATTCCGCCTAAACTAATCAAGAACCGCAAACACTACACCATGAAAATTCTTGATAGATATCCTATAACTATAATCTTTTGTGGGTATGCAACAATATTCGATAGGTGATATTAAAGCCCGCATAACATATACAACTACCTTAATAGAATTGGGAAAAATTCAAGGGAAAAATTCATATTACCAAACAAATTGAAAAACATATATGTGTGTGCTAACTAATACATCCCAGGATATTCAAAATTGGAAATCACCTTTTGATGATTCTGTCTTGCAATTCTTCAACATGTATACACACAAGTATAAACAACCCAACCAATCTTCAATGGCAAGGACAGAATAAACACTGGCTTGAAAATGATGTTTTGTGATTATTAATGTTAATGTTTTAAAATTAATTAGTTAATTAAAATTTATATATTTACTATATATTTAGAAAAAGATATTTTATTAATACAAATTAAAATAATTAACAATAATAATAATAATAAGAAAATAAATATTTTAATTTATTAATTATTGATTTATACATTTAATATTTCATATAAAAATATTAAAAAATTAAATTTTTTGTTAAAAATTATTTTAAATAAAATTAAAGGAATATTGTAGGGAATATTCATTTGAAGTAAAGCTTTGAGTAGATAAGTTACCAATATAGATAATGTTGCCCACATTTGGCTCTCTTTCCTTGTATTCCTTCAAAGATTTTTTTTTTCTTCCTTTTTTTCGCATTTCTCACGTAGTGGCTAATATCCGATGAAATCTTGAAAGAATTTCCTCAATAACAAAACAAGACTTAAGTTGGTGCCCGGTGTATTTGGCATCACAAAACTGAAAGACAAAGAATTAGGAATAAAATATAAAACTTAAATGTTATACCTCGAATAAATTAAGGCATCGGGATAAATATTTAAAATACCTAATATAGATAAGACACCACCGGGAAGAGAAGAGACCCACCCGGGAAGAGAAGAGCTGAGGGCACGAAATTTGATATGAAATTAACACATGTACACGCATACATGATGACACCTAACATTTCAAGTTCCAATAAAGTGTCATGACAAAGATACGGTAAAGACATATCAGATGAAATGATTACATTGACTTTCAATTTCTTCAATTATATAAAAAAAATGACCGATGGTTTCAATAAGGTTTTTGGATGAAGAATGCTAGATCAAACACCATTTTCTCTCCACTTTATTTACCATTTTATTGTATAAAAAATATTGTAACTCCTTGATATTATATTGAAATTTATACTGGGCTAGATCCCGTAGTTTTTTCCCTTATTCTGAAGTTTCCACGTAAAAATCGTGTGTCTCATTTAATTTCTGCTATATGGTAGTTTTTTGAGATAACATTAAAGATTTAATTTTTTAATCTACATGCCCGTTCCAAGTTCCCGGATTCTCAAGCAACCAAAATTGAACTTTGGCTGCTACATCTGAAATATGGAAAATTTGAGTTTACCCAAGGGATTTACAAAGTTTACATTTCAACTACATAATTAAGAATTTAGTTTCGAGCCGTCAAATGTGATTATGCCAATTTCAATCCTTATTAATCAAGAAAAACAAGTCAAGAAGAGAACAGATGACCTGTATGTTTTCCAAAATGGATTCCTCGTGTATCGACAATCATATTTGCCTTTCTTGCTTATTTTTCTCAAACCAATACAGATGTGGCAACTGCCAAGTGCGGCCAAATTCTTCTCACATGAATATATGAAATTTAAACATGGTTTTTTACAACTTTTCTTTTGCATTTGCAAATTGAATAATATCAGTTTTTTAGAATTTTTTTTTTCATTTTTTGAAACTATATTTATATGTTATAACTATATATAAAACTCGTGAATATACAATTTTTGGGAAAAAGTTTGCTGAACTTAGAAATCTAATGACGACTCCTAATCCGAAGATCCACGCCATTTATTTCCAATTTTATTTCTAGGGACATTGCCAAGACAGAGTGGGCCAAAAATGAATGTGGAGAAAGAAAAATATTTCACCAAATCTATTGGTGGGCCAATTATCGAAATATTATTAAAAAAATTAAAAAATTGTAAAATACAATAAAACTAAAATTATTTAAATTTTATACCATAAACCCGTTTTTTAAAGAAAACGATTTAAGTACAATTTAATTTTTTTAAAGAAATCATATATTTTTTTTAAAAATTTAAAGAAACGGTTTTCTTAAATTTTATTCTTTTTAAATTTTAAGAAAACCGTTTTTAAGGGAAACGGTTTCCATAAAAAAAAAATTTGGCAGATATATAGTTTCAGACTGTGATTCCATTGAAGTGATGATAAATAAGAACTTGGAAAATGATTTAATGAAGCAAAGTATTGGGCGGAGCCAGGAATTATAGGAAGGGGGAAAAATGTACAAAAATTTAGGGGAAATGTTTTTTTAAGGGGTCAAAAAACAAATTAAGACTGGGCAAACGACATTTTTTTGATGGGTAAAATTCGATTTTTATGTAGGTAAAGAGGAACAAGTGAGTCAAATTTTTTGATGAATTCAAGACAGAAATCACACTTAGCAGAAATACAGGCAACAACTAACCCATCTGCCAAAAGAATAGGTAAACCACGTATCCAACTTCCTATAGAATAGGACTTCAATAATTATTCTGCTGAATAACAAAATAAATAAAAACTTTAACAAAATCATCAAAAGTGGCTTACAGATGAGCCCGGGGATGCTGTTGCTCAATCTCTAAAAGCAGGTTAATTAGTTTAATTTAATTTAAAACTTCATTTCCATCAAGAAAATTAAAATTTTAAGAATAATAGCTAAAATTTAACCTTTTTATTTTGTAGCACAACTATCGCAATAACTGTTGACTCGTTTCAAGGTGTGTACCCAAGGTGAATTTTCCATCACCTGAAATTTTTAATGTACTTATTAAATATAATATTTTGTTAGTGTCTTTTGAGAAAGCTTCCTGATTATGCAATGACACTTGTTGTGCTTATTTTTATGGATTATGAAATAGTTGTTACCATCATTTTTTAATATAAATTAATTACCCGTGAAGATCCCACCTCTTGGCAAAAATTATTTTTTTAAAAGAAACCGATTTCCTTAAAAAAAAAAAAAATTAATTTTAGGATATCGTTTTTTGCTCAGAAAATGGTTCCCTTAAATTTAAAAAAAAAAATTGTAAAGAAATCGTAACGCTTCTTTACAAATTTCAAATTGTACTGAAAAGGGTTTCTGTACAAATTTTAAATTGTATTGAAACCGGTAGAAATTTAATAAGTTTCGTTTAATGATATATTATAAATTTTTAATTTTTTTAATAATAATTTGATAATTGGTCCCTTGCTAGGTCTTGAGCCAACCAAATATCTGAACTTGAGCAAGAACCCATTTCAACACCCACAAATTTCACCCAAATATTTAAGTTCCATGGATTATACATACGAACTTTGAGTTGCCCGGATGTAGAACCTTAAAAAGACAGTCTTTGGTGAGATTATTAACATAAGTTACAAGTCAATGTATCAATGGTTGGCATGTTGGGCTCTAAAATCCGTAGCCCAATTAGTGATGCAAACTCAGCTCTAAATATCCCACTTCATCTCTAATGTTCAAGATTCCAGTCCAGACTCTCTCATAGACAATACCAACATCAAACTAGCACTGATGCTATGCTTGTAGATATGGTTAGGTTGATTGGACTCGATGAATCACTGCTGTCAGATTGATTTAGCTGTACATCAGTAATCTCTTTTCGTGCGTTATATTTGATATTTGCATGTTTAATATATGAATGTAGCGCAATCGACTGTCCCTGGGTCTAGATATGTTTATGTTTATTTTTCGCTGTCTTTAGATCTGACGTGGGACGGAAACCCAACACAATTACCAAGTACATGTAAGCAATTAAGATTCATATAAATACATGACACTAAAAATACGATCGGTTGTAATATTTCTATCGAGACGACACCCAGCTACACGAGGAATTGATCCTAGCCAATATCTCTTCGAACCAACAACGTCCACGATGGACAAACTGGCAAACAATTATTAGTTCACTGTTAAATTTTGTTAGGTTAAATTGTAGATATTACATATATATTAAATAATTAGAAGTTGGATATACCAGTAAATTTATTAGATATCTTACTATTTTATAATGACTAAGCACCTTAGTGGTATGACCATTTTACAAATCCTAAAATACACCTACTATTATGTGCTAAATGATCGCAAGACCCCTGCTAATTTGGATAACCACAATAACATAAAAAAATATTTGGGAGGTATTAAACTACAAAATCAATTTAAAAAATGTTTATTACATCCCAAAAGCAAAAATTAAAAATTAAATTTATAATTACCACCTCAATTTACAAAACAAATACTGTGTATGCACGCAACGTGTACAACGGAGCACTAGTATAAGATAATGAGTATATTTATAGATATTTTTTAAACATAATATATATTAGATTAGTGATGTTTTCCTTTTTCCGAGTAGGAAATCTAAAAAAACATGCATGCAAAAACTAACAAATGCGGCGGAGGAAGCAGGACTGTGGTAGTGGTCTTATGGACCGAAAACTTGATGGGTTTTGAGTATTTCGGATCCAATTATAAAAAGTTTCTGAGGTAACTATCACATTAAGAAAGCGTAGAGTTATGTTTAAAAAAAAAATGCGAAGGTTCAATAAAAAAAATTAAAATATTAAAGAAAATTCTGGATAGGAAGTGAGCCTGACCCATGCACAAATATATATAAATCATGGTTTAATATTTTGTACGTTAATGCATGGATCGATATCTACACCTAGTTCATCGAGAAATACTAATATACACTCAATGTGTTGTCCATACAAATCCTCTATTACACAACGGTGTAACACCTGGTCAAATCAAATACCAATGTTTTCAAGAAAGTATAAAAATGTTTGAATAACTTGCTAAATTAAAACATAAAAGTAAAATCTATTCATACAAAGGCCAAACATTTACGAATTAATATAAAACATTTGAGATTAGCGCAAAGATACAAAAAAAACGTGTCTATGATTCAATTACTTCTGTGTTTGGCTTTATACGAGCTCTTGACCAGGCAATGGTTGCGCTATAGCTCGAGCGATTGTTTACCAAAAACACAGGTCTCCGCAAAGTCGTAAGATGGTTAGGATTAAAAAAATAAAAGACCAACCCCATAGTATGTAAACCAACTCATCACTTAATTTAAATTACTCTAAAATTACACTCAGAAAATGTATTAAATTTTTTGAATCTGTAAAGAGCATTTTTTTTATAAAAAAAAATTAACCATTTGAAAAAAAAATTAACCGTTTGGGATTAACACAAAACTATCAATATATATATATATATATATATATATATATATATATATATATATATATATATATATAACTTATTAATGAAATAATAAATACTATATTATTAGTTTAGACTAATTCACAAATTAATAAAGCAGTTATTAGATTTATGGCATTTATTTACTCTACATCTTTATTTTCTAATATTTTTTATTCTTCCAAATATTTTTCACTTCATAGAATTTTTTATAAGTTTTTTTATAATTTACGTAAAGAGTTGAATTATTTGGTAAATTGATTTATGAATTAAAGATATTACATTTCTTCAAAGTTTTGAACATATATTGATTCCTCCCTTTTGTTCAGTCTTCCTCGGCGGTTTTTGGCCAGTTTTCCTTCCACTCCTCCAGGTACTCTCCATAGTGGGTTAGTTATTGTATCAGTGGCTTTGAATTGGTCGACCTCTTCCTAGCGCGGATAAAAAAACATGCATGTATAAAAAAACATGCATGCAAAAACTAAAAAATGCGAGAGCGGGAAAGCACAAAATCAGCAGTTTTAATTTTCTGTGTAATAATTAAGAGGTAGGATTTAATTTTATCCACTTTGCCCATTTCTCCATTTCTTCACCAATTCTCTGTTGAAATCCCATTTTCTTTCATCTAGTTTTCTTCTGCTTCAGGTCAATTCAATCATTTTTCTGTGCTTTTTTTTGAAAGTGAACTGAAATTTCATGTGCGTTCTCTTTTCTTATTTTGTTGGTAGGAATGGAGTACGTGGGGTCTATGAATGGTGGGTTCGGGCCAGAGACGGCGGCGGATGACGGTGTTACGGGGAACGACTTTTTCGTTGACGAATTTCTGGACTTGTCAAATGGCTTCTCAGAAGGAGAAACTGGGGAGAAGGAACAGGACCAGAAAGAAACAGAATCTGTTTCAGAATTAAAAGTATCTACACCTGAAAAGCTCGCTCTCTCCGAAAATGAAGATTTTGGGTGTCTTCGTCCTTGCAGTGAGGTGAGTGCTGTATCTGAAATTAGATGATGGAAGTAAAATAACTTTCCAACTTCATTCTATACAGGGTTGATTCTAGCAAAAATGATATCTTTTTGGGTTCGAGTGAAAAGAGTGATAATTTTTAAAAAAATGTAAAATTTCGTTGTGTTAAAATGTATTTGCATCGAGGGACTGTGTGATTTGTGTTTGGAAAAAATCATAAACTTATAAATATAAAGGTAAACATTATAAATTAAATATAATAATATAAAATATCAAGAAATAAATTGGACAGATAGGAGTTGTACTGTCTTAAAGTTAAAAGGGAACCTAATCCTGGAGATCGTCAGTTCGGATCAAGATCTATCATTGGCACCATTATTACTACTGTTTGGTTATTTCCCTTACTGGTTATTTAGTTTATTTAGTTTTATCGTTGGTGTAATTTGTTTATCAGCTTAAATAGCGTTTCCCTATGTTCCATATCATGTGATAAGAACGTCTTCACAAATACATCCAATGTGTGATCATACTCCTTGGGATTGATATGATCTAATTTTGGAAGAAGAGAACTTAAAAGGATTGTTTTTTCTTGTTATATTTTTCTCTCCTCAGGCAGAAGGTTTTGAGAGCTTGGAATGGTTATCCCATTTCACCGAGGACTCATTTTCTGATTACTCGCTCATGGAAAAATGGCCTCACGGTTCGGCGGAGAAGTTGACTACGATGGCGGCAGCCTCCCAGAAGGCCAACTGTTTCATAACTCCGGTTCAGACAAGTCCAGGCCAAAACGTAGAACATTTGCTTGGAAAGCCAGTTGGCAAGAAGCATAGACAGAAACAGGCATGTGGCGGTGGTGTGCTATCTCCGCCAAGGAGATGCATCCACTGCGGCGTAACGAAGACCCCACTATGGAGGGCCGGGCCACTGGGTTTGAAGACTCTTTGCAACGCATGCGGGGTGAGGTATAGGTCGGGCCGGCTCCTACCCGAATACAGACCCTCTTGCAGCCCGACTTTCTCGTTGGAGTTGCACTCGAATTACCACCAGCAAGTGTTGGAAATGCGGCGGAGGAAGGAGTAGTTGGAAGCCGGCGGTCTGCAATCTCCCGTTCAAAGCTTTTGAAGATTATTATCGTCTTAAGCTTTTGCCGTAGGGGAAGTTATCAAATAAGTTTTAATTTTATTTGATTTAGAATATTTTATATATTATGACAACATAGTTTTAGTTTTCTGACCTTAGTAGGAATTAGTTTTCTGATGTTCGTAGGAATGTGGTTTGGCCTTGCATGGCACTTGTAATTCCATATTTGTTTTTATAAAATGTCCTTACTTAAATGTATTTTGAAAATACCAAAATATGATTATTTTGTAGATGTCCTTCAAAAAGCACACGTTATAGTAATTAATCGATTATTGACTGAAGGAAGAATTCTATATCTTATTTTTCAATGATTTTTTTAAAAGGTAAGAAGTAAATCAAAAATTTTAAAAATAAAAATATAATACACATGTGCAACATGTAGTATTTTTGTATTATTATATTAATATTAATTGTGAATAATTTATGTGCTTATTTATAGGATATCGACTCCAAATCTCGTCATTAGTGTATTTATATCGTTATAGTGCATACAATCTCACATTATGGAATTCTCATTATGTATATATAACTTATTAATGAAATAATAAAATACTATATTATTAGTTATTAGTCTAATTCACAAATTAATAAAGCAGTTATTAGATTTATGGCATTTATTTACTCTACATCTTTATTTTCTAATATTTTTTATTCTTCCAAATATTTTTCACTTCATAGAATTTTTTTCAAGTTTTTTTATAATTTACGTAAAGAGTTGAATTATTTGGTAAATTGATTTATGAATTAAAGATATTACTTTTCTTCAAAGTTTTGAACATATATTGATTCCTCCCTTTTGTTCACTCTTCCTCGGCGGGTTATTAATCGAAATAACCGATTTTTATAAAAATCAAAACCGAATTTCCGAAATAACCGAACCGATTTTCTAAATTAATTCGGTTTATTCGGTTTAACCGAACTTTTGATCACCCCTACCTCCATGTACTCTCCATAGTGGGTTAGTTATTGTATCAGTGGCTTTGAATTGGTCGACCTCTTCCTAGCGCGGCAACCGCTTTAATCCTCACTTCTTGGGTTATTCTTTTTCCGACGGATTCCATCTCACAGCCTTTAATTTTGGACCAGGCTTGGCTTGGTGGTTAGTTAGGATGGCTTTGACTTTGTCAACTTTTATGTCGTTGAGCCTACCATGATCAATGTGTCCTTGTGTCTCTTAATCACCTAGCCTGAGAAGTTCAATATTATGGGCCAACACATACATATTAATTATTAATTATTTTTTATTAATTCCGAGAATAATTTAAAAAGAGAATACGGTGTGTTTGCGATTGTTTTTCAAAATTGATTATCTGCATTTCAAATAAAAAAGATTTTGAGTGTTTTATTTCATTTCTTCTCTAAAAATAAGCAAGTACAAGCAGAAGCAGAGAAGCAGGTCGTGATATGTTTTTCATTGCTTTTAACTTGTGTGGTGACAATTTTATAATAATTTGAAGTTCTTAATATGTTTTTTTTATTGCTTAAAAGCAACTTTTTCAACTTTAAGCAAAAACAATATAAAAGTATTTTAAATAAGGAATTGTAAACACCCCTTAAATCCTATAGTTTATATTAATGACTTTGATGTATTCAAATATATACTTCCAAAAAAATTGTGCGATCAGTCATTTAATTTGTATAAGAAGTTACTGGATAAAAAATTAAGTAACAAATAAAGTGATTATTTTCAACAATATTTATTTCTATTTATTTACCATTGCATGCAAGATCACACAATTTTCAGTCAAATATTTTTCATATGTTTAAATTTTATAGACGTCTAAACAATAAAATTCTTATTAAAATCACTCTTAAAAAAATTATTTGAAGATAATAAAAAGTTTAAATTTTTCATTATACAATCATAATTATAATAAAATAATAATAACTGACAATAAAATAATATTTTTATTACTATTATACAATCCGTTTTTTTTTTAAGAAAAAAGAGTGTAGTGACAAATGAGTTGTACGTACGAATTACGAAATCCTGAATATTTCCGGCGTACAACTTGGGCTTCAAGCAAAAGAAACTCGTTCATCAAATCCATTGGGCAAAAATTAAAAAATTAAAAACAAGGCTTAAGATAAAAGTGTTACATTTATAGCGTGAATCGCAATCGTGGTTCGCGTCTCCTGATTTTTGTTTTTTAAAATAAAATTTAAAAATTCAAGAATCGTTGTTCACGATTCGTCTTTTAATTGTGTTTTTCAAAAAGGAAAAAAGAGACAATCGCGAAACACAGTCAATTATTATTATTTAATTATGTGCCATCATTTAGCCAAGATTCTCATGCAGTTCCATCTAGTTATTATGTCCAACTTAGAACAAATTGACAGTTTATGCATTTTTTTGTTTTAAAACATTTTAATTAACCACCAAGGTCAAAGTTTCAACTATTATTATCCACTGAAACAAATTTGGCATGCTATATTTCATAGTTATTTCGTTAATTTATGTTTAATATATATTTGATAACT
Organism: Haberlea rhodopensis; assembly: GCA_907163345.1. Lineage (NCBI taxonomy): Eukaryota > Viridiplantae > Streptophyta > Magnoliopsida > Lamiales > Gesneriaceae > Haberlea > Haberlea rhodopensis. The sequence continues at coordinate 46,612 of CAJQUN010000839.1, read as the reverse complement.
TAACTTTTCACCACTTCGAACCATATTTTTGAAAAACATATTTTTGTAACTCAAAATATAGTATTTAAAATTCTAATAATAATTGTATTCTACAATTTCTGACTTCATTTAATATCTACGATAATATGATTATGAAGTGCAACAATTATCCTTTATTGGATAAAACGATTGAAACTAGAGATGGTAAGGGGAACGTTTGGGATGAGTTTGGTCAAACCCATGATCCGTCCAACTTCAAAAAAATGATCCCAAGAATGTTTTTTAAAAAATTCTTTATATAATATTTATAATTTTTAAGAAATATAAAAATAAATATGTCTATATTTTGACATTAAAAATTGTAGATTACATGAATACATACATACGTACATACATACATACATATGCCTTAAAAATTAATTAAGGCCTTCCTTAAATTTAATTTAATGCCTTAATTAAATTTTTGTGAAGCGGGTCCCATGTTTGGACGAACCCATCCTAGACTCGCCCTGTTGTCATCTCGACATAATTATAAATAAAGATAATTATAAAACTATAATTTATTAGCTTCTGTATCATATTTATTAATCAATTTAAGTTGCGCTCGATATTTTTTTCACAACTTCCTATAAATATATCATGTTTATCATAAAATAAATGCAAAACCAAATTAATATGAATGAGTTTGCATGAAATTGAAAATGATGTGACAAACATTTTTAACATAATGTTTGAAAACGTTTAAAAGAGAATATGATTGAGCATTTATCTATTATCTTATTATTTTAATAATAATAATGTCATTTACCATGTTAAACGCCGACCATTTTAATTGAATTAAAAGACAGATCATCTTAATGAAATACTAGAAATTGGGATTTAAAATATATTCAAATTTAAATTTTAATAATGTCATTTACCATGTTAAACGCCGACCATTTTAATTGAATTAAAAGACAGATCATCTTAATAAAGTACTAGAAATTGGGATTTAAAATATACTCAAATTTAAATTTTAATTGAAATTTTCATTAAAATGTTTCTGAGATTGAAAAACAATCCACGTCGCTCCACGTTAGATGTTGACTACATTTCAAATAAAAAGTAATCAAACGATCAAATGTAGTGAATTTAATATAAAATTTGTCCAACAAAAATTAAATTATATACTTTATAAATCAATAATTATACTTAATATCATGGTTAAATAAATAAAAAACTTCAGACACCCAATAATTTCACTCTCATTTATTTAAAATTTTGAACATGCTATGTAAAATTTCTAACATTTTTCACTTAAGAATAATAATAATAAATTCTTTAATTTTAACACAGTTTTATTAGTGAGTGATGTGATAGATGATAGAATGATTAAAGTTATAAGGTGATTTAAAATAATATAGTGTGATAAGTTATACAATGTTTGATTTGACGATAATATTGTGGATTAAGTTTATAGTTTGGTATAATGACTAAAATACACTCAATAATAATAATATAATAGTATATATCTATCATATTTATATAGTAATATTATTATTAATAATATATATAATACTAATAATAAATAATAATTATAATAAAATGATAATATTATTAATAGTATACATATTATATAATACTAATATTAAGAATAATAATAATAATATATAATAATAATAATAATTTGTGGGATTAAGTTATAGGATGTAAGTTAAAATATTTTGCTGGAATTTCAAATTTTAAAATAGTAAAAAAGGTGGAAAATGATATATATGTCATTTTGTTATTAAGCGGGATTAAAATGAGATAAAAATAATAGGATAATTTTTTCTTAAAATAAAAACAAATGGGACTATATATTTGTTATTAAGCGGGATTAAAATGAGATAAAAATAATAGGATAATTTTTTCTTAAAATAAAAAAAAATGGGACTAAAATTATATCAAGACGAATTCTAACTCTATCACCCACTTCAAACACAACTTTAGAGTTTTAATAGTGATTTTCGAATGAGGAAAAGGTCAATTTGACCACACTAGTAAAATTGAAAATAAAACAATTATAAAATAATTTGTTGTTGACAAGTTTCGAACGTTGGTCACCAAAATGGCAAGCAGAAGTAATAGACCACTATGGTATTGTGACTTTGTTGTAACATAAACATAGTATATATATATAAACACAATTTTGCTAGGGTGCCCGATAATGTAATTCTAAGCTACTCAATGTTATGCAAACCTATATTTGATTATATACTGTTGGAATGCAACAATTGTCTTTATTGGGAGAGCGGTCGAAATATAATGCTTAGCACGGTTTAAAATATTTGAGTTATATCATTACCAACAACTAGCTTTTGGTAAAAAAAAATGGCAAAGCTTGATCCTGTAATTATCATTCCATGATTTTAGACATGTCTCTGATAGAATTGATTAATATTGTATTATATATTTTGAGAAATAAAAAATTTATAATCAATGTAACAGATTCGTGGTCATGTTTTTATTTTTTTTACGAAGGTATTCATTCTAGTGCAAATCTACCCATTATCTGTAAGGACGCTCGATACAAATTCCATAATAGAACTGATGAACTTCCCATCGGTATATTTGATCCATGCAAAAAAATTAAAGTCAGTGGAACTATTCATCGTTGATTTTTCCTACAAAGATAACCATTCCAGTATATAAGATACAAGTTTATGGGAATGAATGAATTTTATTGAATGCATTGTTACAAATATAGACTCTTCAATCTTATCAACTATGTGTAAGATATGATTAGATTACAGAAAATCAAAAGATATATACAACAATATTTGATGTACCTTCAGCAACTGAGATTTTGGATCGCAAAGCTTCGAACCGAGTGCAATGTAGGGGCTTGGTGAGAAGATCAGCAAGTTGATCTTTTGCTTTGACATAAGCAACTGAGATAACGCCTATATTGGAGAGATCTTGAAAAATTGAACATCCACATAAATGTGTTTCATGCGAGAGTGCGATGCAAGGCAAGCCGGGTTGTGCCAATGTTATCACAAGGATCTTTGGAGGTTCGCGTAGAGTAAGGCCGAGATCGCTAAACAAATGTGTAATCCAACAGACTTTTGATGCGGCAGAGGCGAGAGAGCAATATTCAGCCTAGTGGAAGAGTGTGCCACCCCAGTTTCCTTTCTAGAGCACCAAGAAATGGGATTAGGGCCTACAATGACTATGTAGGCCGAGATGGACTTTCGTCTTTCGAACATGATTGTCACCAGGGCGATCGGAGTCAGAGTAGGCGGTGAAACTCAATGGGATCGACATAAGATGAAGTCGTTGTTGGAGAGGTAGTAGCCATGGGAGTGCCTAGAGGTTTGGCACCATCCATATGATGCCGTCGTAATAGCCCATAGTATACTTGTGTTAGATAAGTAGAGTTCTTTCTTGCATTTAGCAACTTCAAGACCAAGAAAGTAAGACAGGGAGTCAAGGTCCTTAACATAAAAATGAGTCTGCAGATGAGTTAAGACTGCGGTAATGTATGGGGTAATGGAACTGGTGAGGATGAGATCATCCACATAGACCAACATGAATATGTGAACACCATGACAATGAAAGGTAATAAGGACATGCCAGAGAGGGACTGAACGAAACCAAAGGCAGTCAAGGCCGAACTGAGAGCCTGATACCATGCTCGAGGGGCTTGGCCGAGGCCATAAAAATACTTGCATAGATGACAGACATTAGTAGGACACATAGCAGCCATGAAGCCAGGAGGCTGAGACATATAAATGGCTTCAGATAGATTACCGTGGAGGAACGCATTGCTGATATCAAGTTGTTGTAGTGACCATTGTTGCATTAGAGCAATACGGATGGTGACTGGTTTGAGACCATGACTAAAGGTTTCAGTATAGTCGATGCCTGGGGGTTGATGGAATCGTTTAGCCATGAGGCGATCTTTGAACTTATTATTGGAACCATCAGGTTTGTATTTAATGCGGAACACCCACTTACAACCAACCAGATCCCATGTTCCATGACTAGTCAATGTAGTGAACTCTTCAGCCATTGTCGTTCACCAACAAGGATCAGAGAGAGCTTGAGAGACACATGTAGGCTCAAGAGTAGTGGGAAAAGGGTGTTTGGTGACATTATTGAGTTGTTTAGGTCAAAAGATGTTATTCTGACTACGAGTACGCATTGGGTGGGTGCATACAAGTTGTGGAGGTGCAGCGGGAGGTTCGGTGGAAGGTGAGGATGGGGATTTTTTAGGGCGGTGATGTTGGGGAAAGTTGACTGTCTTGGCGGAGGAGGGGTCGATAGAGGTAGTGGGCAGCAGGTTGTTTGGCTTTGGAAACACCGGTGGCCAATGGAGACGTGGTCGATGTGCGAAAGGGAAAGATAAATTCTGAGAAACTCATGGCATGAAATAAAAACGGGATTGGAGGCTAAGTCAAGACACTTGTATGCACTTTGAGAAGTAGAATAGCCCAACAAAAGGCACGGACGAGGGGGACATTCCAGTTTACCAGTCGTATAAGGTTTGAGCCAGGGATAACACGGGCAACCAAATGTGCGAACCTTGAGGTACTTGGCCTTATTGTGAAACAAAACCTCAAAGGGGCTCTTCCTTTGTAAGACAGGTCTTAGGATTCGATTAATCAGATAAACTGTTGTTTCTAAGGCATAGGACCAGAATGCGGGAGCGAGGTGAGCATAGTGAAGCAATGCACGACCAGTTGTGAGCATATGTATGTGAAGCGTTTAGCGATGCCATTTTGTTGAAGGGTTGAGAGGCAGTGGTAAGCCAACTTGAATCGTGAGCAGTAAGAAATGGCCGAAGGGCCGTGAATTCACCTTCGTTGCCGATGTGGAAGGTTTTGATAGAATGTCCAAACTGATTTTCCACAAGAGACTTAAACTGCTGAAAAATAGATGCAACTTGCGATTTCACAGTCATAGGGAATAATCAACAATATTTACTGTAGTGATCAACCAAGAGCAAGTAATAACGAAATCCATTAAACGAGGGCACAAAGGTGGATCCAATTACATCAGCATAAATATAGTGCAACAAGTGTAAGCCAATAAGTGAGGAATCAGTAAACGATAACTGCTCAATTTTATTAATGTTGCAATAATCACAAAAAATGTTCAAAACCAGAGTTCTTTCTAGACAGAGGTAACTTAAAATGAGAAATAATAAGTGAACTAGTTCTTGAGGAGGGATGCCCTAGTCGAAAGCTAGAACTTTTCATGAATCTTAATACAATATTGAATTGTTAAATAAGTATGCGGAAGTGACTTACTGCAATTTGATATTAGGTTTAATATAACTTGGAAGAGTATATTAGATGAAATGGGAGAACTCGTCACCTTAGAATGATATCTATAATCAATCGATACTAATTAAAGAATTTCAGGGGATAACATAGGTGAACCAAAGTCTTGATAATTCTTCTCTATTGATTTCTTCATTTTAGCGTGCTTGTTGATTGGGAGTTTGAATCGTTTATTACTTTTACTATTATATAATTTTCACCAACTATTCTTAGGCTAAATATAATTAAACTGATTGAGTTTGGTACTTGCTACTAGTCCTTGTGGGATCGACAACCTTTACTTCTCATAATCTATACTAAAACTTGACAACCGTGCACTTGAGGATTAATAGTTCGCAATTGAGATTTTATTGTTTAAAAAAGTGACGATCAAGTACATGACAATGACTTACTGCAAATTGTTGTTAGGTTTACTATAGCTTGACTAGAGTATATAGATAAATTCAAAAATACTCGTCACCTTATGCATATATGGACTTTTCTCGTTAACTTTGATTTGCTTAGTTGGATTATTAGTAGTTTAATTTAGTTATTTGCTTTATTATTAATTCATTATTGTAGGTTAAATATAATTTAAAACATCTTATTTAATATTTACAGTTAGAAGCGGGGCCAGCCGCAGCCCCCAATAAATGTTCGAAAGTGGTTTTATTATTGGAGAGCTTTGTATATTATGCGATGGACAAGTGTCTTTCTTTTTAGTCAATGTGGGGTCCGAATGAGAATTTTGTATGAGTATATTGTTGTGTTTCAAAAAGTTAAATATGAAGGGTGTCATTGCAATTTCACTACACTGTATGTCTCTTTCTATTTCTGCTTCTACATTTGGCCTATCCATATATCAGAAACATTGTTGATGTCCTGAAGGGCACTGCCCTCAGGGGCATCATCCACCATCCACGTGGAATCTTTTTTTTTTTAAAAAAGATTCCAAATGAACGGTGATGATGCCCCTAAGGGCACTACCCTTAAGGGCATCATCAAACAAACCCCATATATCGATGATAATCGGTGTCATTATACTAATGAATTTCAAAAACAAAAAAAATGATAAAGAAATGACTCTATCTACTCATTTGGTTCAATAATCTATTCTAAAAATAGAATTGACTGAGTATAGTATAATTATTGAATGATTAATAATAGATATAGATTTTATGTGAAATACACCAAATATTATGATCTCAATGTATTATGGTCTAGATCTAACAAAAATATTGTTCAAGCAGTGTAAAAAATCTCTCAAAGTTGTCATAATTTCAATTGTGCTTCGTTTTATATTAATTGTGCCAATTTCCAATTTAATTTATATTTTTGTACTATAAACTTATAGTTTGTTGTATTTTATGAAAATGTTTTTAGTTATCAAGTAGCCAAAATGTAGTGTATATGTTTTGTTTCATCAATATAACATGCAGTATTTTCATTGCAAAATTTCTGGTTCTTTTTCGAAAAAAATTCGCCCCCCTAACATTTGAATTCTGGTTCAGCCCCTTCTTATAGTTAGTTCCTATGGGTTCGGCACTCTTACTTCTTATTATCTATACTAAAACTTGATAACCGTGCATGTGCGGATTAATCGTGCAATACTGAAATTTTATTGTTAAATAAAATGCGATCATTTATCTTCGACCGATCGATCGGCAAATTATTTACGATCGATCGGTAACTTGCAGATTTTATTTTTCAATGTTCACACTCCGCTGATCTATCGGTGAAGGCCAAAATTTCATGTTCGATCCTCGTACGTGCATGCTCGGTTCTTCTTCCAACTCGATATTTTTGGTCCTTCCTAATGAATGCAATATGTGCCATATTCATCATCAAATTCCGTTACAAGGAGTTTATGGTTCGCACATAAGAAATTCGTGCACAGAAGTGAGATTCACCATAGGAGAAGAAAAATTGTGTTGTTGATGACATGGAGAAGTGAATAACTGTCTGATTATTTATGAGATTATATTAATATACATTATTTATGACAGTAAATATATGGAAATTGGATAATGTTTTTTAATACTTATACAAAATTATAAAGAGTTCATTATCCCATACATTATTTTTATGTTATAATCTGAGATGAGTGTTTTTTGCAAAATTGAATTCAAAAGGGTCTCATACCTCATAATTAAAATAATAAATTAATAAACACTTGCGTGAATTTCGAGATAACTTATGTTGTACTTAAATTTACCAAGTTTGCCATGATTAAGTATAATTTTGCAAAATCATTGTGATAATTGACCAAGTAATTATGTGAATATGTACAGTACAACACAATAATATTATTTTTTATTTTTTTAACATAATAAAATTATTTGCTGTCAAATCAAATTTAGCGGATATTATATGAATTCATTATATAAATCTTTGATTCATCGTTGTACTTAATAATCTCTAAATCACCATAAAAATATATGAGCATTTGTGAGAACCAACACATCAATTGAATGTGAAGATAACATTGATTGTTGAATTTTTTTTCCTTGCGAGATGGCAATTAAGTCTTTGGTTTTATTCATTTTCTAGTATTCGTTTTGAAGACAATACATTGGGAATGACTTATAATGCTATACCTCTTGGATTGTTAAAATTAGGCCGAGTATTTGAAACCATGGAAGTTTTTGATAGTTTTTTTTTATCAGGCAAAAATATATATTAATAAAATAAAAACTAGTACAAGTAGTACCATAAAATTACACAATAGGAAATAAAGGGAAAACTAATGACATCTACCACTATAACGCTAAAAAGCAAACGACTGGTTCCCTAGTCCAATCTAGAAAGTAAAATGCAAGTTATTTCTACTGATGTTCGTAATCCATATCCAACTTCTAAATTTTATCAAATCTAAACGATATGTTTCCTCGATGTCCGGCTCTCTGAAGATTCTTTTGTTGCTGTCTGGCCAAATCGTCCATGACACTGTTAGCCAAATAGTTAGCCATTCATTCCTTCCTTTCGTTTCCACCACAATCCTCTATGTTGAATCAGATGATTGACCACTGCATTATGGGTTACCATTTGTATACTCAGCCACGCATAACAATCCATTCACAAAGTGTGATATATCGAACGAGGAATAGATGATGAGTTGTTTCTTCCTCAATATGACAAACTGCACACAAATTTGATATAGGCCATGTTCTAATGTTCCTGGTCCGCAAGTTGTCGTATGTTGCGATTCTGTCTCTAATCAGTCTACATCATGGTTTGCAGTATCGGTATCGGAACGGCCGGAACGGCCGTTCCGGAACCGGAACGAGGCCCACCGTGACAAAGTTCCAGCTTGTAAAGGTGGTTGCACTGTAACGGCGTTTTACAACCAAAAATCGCCGATAAATCGGTATCGCGGAGGTGGAACGGCGGTGTCGCGGTGGTGGAACGCCGTTTCTGTAAAAAAAAAATGGTTTTGAGCGTGTTGAAGAAGATAGAAAGGAGAGAGATTGACTGATTTTAAAAAAATAATATAAATTAATAAAAAATTTCAAAAATTGTTAAAAGAAAAAATATTATGAAATTAAGTATTTAAAGAAACGTGTATACTATACACGTTTGTTATTTTATTTTTTATTTTTTTGTACATATATATATTTTGATTGAATAATTTTTTTAAAAAAGATTAGAGTAAGCAATGTGCAAGTATTTGATATTATCTTTTTAAATAGATTTTAAGAATAATTAAATGATTTGTGAAATGATTTAATTTTTGTAAGTAAAATTAAAAATATTTTGAGATATTGATGATAAATTTATGTTTTAATAAAGTGTACATAAGATAGAGTAATTTTAATATATATTGAGGATAAATTTATGTTTTATTAAAGTGTATATAAGATTTAGAAAAAAAATTAATTTGTTATTTTCTTAAAAAACAAGTTTGTAAATATTATTTATGAATTAAAGAAGATGAAAAATATTTGTTTTTCAAAATATTCAATTTTTTTGAATTTTGTAATATTATTTTTTAAAAATCCGCACCGTGACCGTTCCGTGAAATGTAAGAACTGGAACGGTGACTTCCGTTCCGGGAACCGTTCCCGCGACGGCGAACCATGGTCTACATGCAAATGCTGCAACCTTATTGGGGCCGAAATGTTCCATATGATTTCAAAAGCTGATCGTAGTTCCCCCTTTGGAATTGCCTCTTCCTCTTGAATAATTTGATAAGTGGATCGAACCGAGAATGAATTTGATGGATCATGATGCTATACCCACCTGTCTTCTTTGTCTTGAGCCAAAGAAATCCTGCCAATAAAAGTTAGTAACACACAAAAAAAAGATCATTTTCCCACTCAAAAAGCTCTCGCCTCCAATCCCATTTGTTAAATTTGTATCAACTTATTCAATCTTTTAAGTCACACTTCGTCCAGTGGCTTCCAAAGCAGTTGTAGGAGGTTATGGGATGACCGGATGATTGACTTGGATGCATGGAGTATACCTGCTGGGCAGGTGACCAAATTACATCTATATAAAGGCACAAGGACACGGCGGAATGGGGCAAGAAGGCACACAGAAAGGGCACAATGTGAGGCATAAAGAGAGTGAACGTGAGGCACATTCTGTGGGATTTCAGGAGAGTTTTTTGTGAGACAAAAGATGAGTTAATTCACCAAGATAATTCATTGTAATACATAGAAGTGGATTAGGGGTGTGAATTCATGTATTGGAAGTATTGTTCACTCAAAGGAAATTAATGGAAACTCCTCCCGTGTAGATCGTTAGTGATCGAACCACGTAAATCTTGTGTCGTTTTCTTTGTGTTTTCGTTTTCTGGTTTCATTGATGTATCTTTCCTTATGATTATCTTGATTGTGTCTATCATTTTTTGCCCATTAATCTCTCAATGTGTGTGTGTTTGTACATGCAATGGGGGTTAATGCCGTTAAAAGTTCAAGTTCGTAATGTTTTATGTTGGTTAAATGCATAGAGTGATCTTGCAAATAATTGGATGTGCAAAGTGTATTCTTGATCGGGAATTGTAGTAGGAACAATTCATAACAACAAGTGGCGTCGTCCGTGGGAACGACCACGACAAGAAATGCGATCAAGAATCGGAATTGGCAATAGAGGATCAGCAGATTGCGCAGGTGTTGGAGTTCTTGAAGGGTCCTGCAGATTTCTTGAAGATTCAGATTGAACGTGATGTTTTCTTGGGGAAAATAAAGAAGATGAGCTATAGCGTTCTTAAAGTGAGAGAAGACTTGCAACAGTCTTTTTATTTGGGTCTTGAGTGAGCACCGAGAGGATGCATGCGAGTTTTTTTTTCTTCAAAGATTCAAGTGAAATTCAAGAATGATGCGGGCAATTGTTCAAGAATGTAACTGCCATCATTTACCCAAAAGTAGTCACTGGAAGAACAAATATAGGCATGCAGATTTGTCAAGAAAAGTGAAAAGAGTGCACGTAAAAGTTTGTCGACTGAGTATATACAGATATGTCGAACAATTACTTGGTGTGATCGGATCACCGAGAGGAAATAGTCCAGGAGTACTTTTTGGCTTGAATCTTTGAAGCAACATTTGAGGGAATGGGAGTTATTCTTTTTGTGGGAAGTAAGATCGAGGATCACCAAGGGAAACAAGCTTGACGAAATCAGATTGGTAGCATAATCACTCCCGGTAATATCTTGGGATATTTTTTTTCTTGTATCGGGAGGAAGAAAATGGGAGATATTGTGAGTGTGTTGTAATCTGGATCAATGCTTGGATTGGTGTTTCAATGGAATCATCCCCAATGCATGTGCTCTGCTGATTGATGTTGAAAAGAAGTCAAAAATCGAGGTGGAGCTTCAAGGCAACCGGTTGAAAGAACCTGAGGAAGTAGGGTCGCTGGAATGGAGGATGATTAAGTTGATAAGGTGGAGAATTGTGATGATGTATCAACTTAATTCAAACCATATATTTAGTTACGTGTGTTCTACTAGCAGTTAGAAATCAAATATGGAACGGGTATTGACTGGAAGTGGCTAGTCGCATAAGAATCTGTTTAATCGGCAGTTGAAGGCGGTTGTTGGCAACTTGATGACTGGCCAGTAAACAGATGGTAACTTGCTGAACCAGTGGACAAAATATACCTCTATATAAAGACCCAAGCTACGGGCATCAGATGAGGAAGAGAGGCAAGAAAAGGAAGAAAAATGTGAGGCACAACAGAAAGTGATCGAGAGGCGGTATGCATGATAGCTGAGAGTTTTTTTAGAGGAAAAATTGTACGAGTGAACTCCATAGAGTGAAATCCATTGTAAATCATAGGAGTGGATTGAGTGAGTGTGAATTCATGTACAATTATGCCTTGTACATTCGAAAGTTATCAATGAAAATTCCTCCCGTGGACGTAGGCCGAAGTTGAGGCTGGACCACGTAATTCTTGTGTCGTTTTCTTTGTGTTTTTCGTTTCTGATTTTATCGATATTGCTTACTGTGATTTCTTGGTGTGTGTTGATCATTGAATGCCTTTAACTCTGTTGTTGATTCGATGGTTGTGCATGGGTTATTCTTCATATGAGTTATCATAAGTTTCTGTTGGGTTAAATGCATTCTGTTATGTTGGTGGATGATTGGCTGGCAATTTGATTTCTTGATCGAAAATGAATTGGTTAAATTCATAACACCATTTCCAAGACCACAACCCCCCGATCAATTATCCCATATTAGTACATTACCCACCAAAATCCCTTGCTATAGCTGCTAGATGATGTGAATTTTTTCAGATAGACGAGGCCAAAAAAATTGGGAGAACGTTATTTGGCCCTCGAGAGTTCACGACAAATTTGGTTATGCTTCCATACTTGAAGGCCTTTGCCGTTAAGAAAAAAAATATGATGAGGCCCGTGATTTACTATAAGAATTTCGAATAAATTGCCTGAGAATGCGTAAAATAGCAAGCTTGGATTTAACCTGTTCAATCAATTTGGCTTGCATTATGTACCGCTAGCTGCCAAGACCATTTGAATTGGTTGATAGAAGAAAAATTTGTCGTGAACTTGTCAATTATTTAAGTGTTCCTACAAAGAACAAGATAATATGCCTGCATAGGCAATAAATTTCAAGTATGGATGTGCAATACCATGAGACAATATGTTCATAATGAAATAAGTTTTTATTGAACAACCCAGTACAAACTCCTCATAATGATCCGACACTTAATAAAGATGAAATACCTATGTTGCACCGATACTCCAAAAAATTTCACGGTCAAGTATCGGATACTTCTGGGATACGGATACGCGCGGATACGGCACTGATACGTATCGGATACGCCACGTGGCGTATCCGGGGACAAAAAATAAGTTTTTATTTCGGATACGTTTCGGATACGGTCAAGATACGCTTATCCGACACGGGTAAGATACGAGAACTTTCGAATTTTTTTAAAAAAATAGGGTTGAAACTGTAATTAAAATTAAATTATTTAACTAAATCTCTATTTCCTAACCACTTTAATGTGTTTATGTCGATTATATGCTTGAAATTTTTAGATGTCCTGGATTAATATTTTACCATTTGTCGTGAAGTTGGTGAGTTGCAACTTTATTCTGATTTCTAATGTGTTTAATGTTGATTATATGCTTGAAACTTGATTTCTTACAAATATTATTAATTATATATTTATATATATATATATATATATATATATATATTAATTAATAAACTTTGCCGTATCCGGACGTATCGTATCCTACAAATTTCAAAAATCTCGTGCAATCGTACCAATATCTGCGTATCCACGTATTCACGTATCTGTATCCGTGCAACATAGTGAAATACTATAACAGTCTTGATAAGCCAACATTTCCATTTTTCCTAATTTCTCTCCGGTTCTGGATCTTGTACTCCTGTATCTGAAACTCACAATAAATAATAAGGAAAATAGAGGTTAAGTCATTGGGGACTTAGTGAGGGAATAACAATGACTTTCATATCTGTAATTCAAGCAATACAATGTCTCAATATGATATGCCATGTAACAAAGATCTTGCAATCAAATAACTTGTCAATAATAAACAATGACGATTTAGGATTTCAGAGTGAATATCGGCTAAAGAGGTGGCTCCCACCGGACAGTTCCGTGTAGCACTTTTCCACATATATTCAGATAGGATCTTTACAATCATTCATTTAAGAGCCAAGGAGAACCATTCTCCGGACCGTAAAACGGTGTGCGTTGTTCAGATGGACCATATATCCGGACTCTCATCTATTGTTCATTGGGCTCACTTTCTGTGCCGAAGCCGCGTTGTCTAGTGGATTAAATATCCAGGGCTATCATTCATCCATCCATTCATTCAGTCAGTAACCGATCAGTAATCGATAACATTCGAGATAATTCAATATGCATACAAGATGACCAATGGAATGAGACAATGTACAATACGATACATATATGAATTGTGAGATAATGAATAACAGTTTAATGTAAATTCCAGACTAAATGTCAAAAGGGTTATATAAAAATAAAATCGGTGGTACACCTCATCTCACTGTTTGATATCTTACTGGATTGACTCGATTTTGAACCCAGTTGCCAACAAAATTCCTATAAACATAATATAAGTAATTTATAGTTATTAGCAAACCCGATATGAGATTGAATCTTCTTAAAAATCATTTTTGTACAAAACTTGTCTGGGTAATTTTGAATAAGACTTTAAAAATTCTTGATAATTCAATCATTAGTCGAAAAATCACGAAACTTTCCAAAAATGCCTAAAATCAGTCCAGAAAAGTTCAGCAGGCGGAAAATTCAATATTGGGGAGGCGCTTGTATTTGACACGCCACCGTCACGACGCGTGGATGAGCGTCGGCTGTCACGCGCGGCTGAAATTTTACTGGCGTGTTCGTCACGTCGAGATCTACAATTTTCGTTTAGAAACTATTTTGAAATTATCAACTGATATTGAAAATGTATTCTTCAACTACCATAAACTACGTAAAGAGCAAACAAAATGAAATAACAATTCTCCAATATCCCCTCCATTGCACGTTGGTAGCATATATACTCTCTTCTGCAATTACGGTTGTTCCCTCATTCCCATGTAGTCTGTCACCTTTGCTGTTGTTTCCTCAAACCACGTAGTCAATCAAATATGTAGGTGGTTCCCTCCGGCGGTTGTTCATGCGTGCATGTCGCACCCCCTCTTCCACAATAACCTTGTCCGGATCTGAAGCTTCCCAAGTAGCTTCTTCGACGGGAAGGCCCTCCCATTGGATTAGGCTTTCACGCTTTTTCTTTACTGACGTTTTCTTAAAGTGTCACGTAGGTGAGCGTTTCAATAGGTATCTAGGTTATTGTGACGCTTGAAAGTGTCACGAAAAGTAGTACTTGCGTCGCTTTAAAACATCACTATAACCTACATACAATTGAAACATTCACCTACGCGACGCTTTAAACAAGCGTCACTATAGCCACATTTTGTTACGCTTTTTAGCATCACCATAGCCACTATATTTTGTTTTTCATTTTTCGTGCTTATTGAAAAAGTCTCTACCCACAACAAGAAATTGAACAATGTACCACAAATAATACAGCGGCCACAAGATAACCACCAACCCCACAAGCAATCCATTATATACATAGCAAAGTGGTTCTTCAATCATCATCATGACTTCTAATAAAGACACTCACAAATCGACAATAAATAAGAAGGCCATGCTTGAATGCTCACATACAACAAACAACTATATGTATCGTCACTTCTCAATGCAATAGATAGCATCAACACAAGCAAAGAAACTGTCCAGAAGGAGTTTTTATTAAAGCTAATAAATATGTTTTTAAGTTGTGCTTGAGTTTTACGACAGGAATCTCAAAAAGAAGCCATGAAAGCTAATACAAAAGCCTAAACATTGAAACAAAGAAATGTGGAGTAAACATCCAACCTCAAAGATGGTCTAGCAGAACTCAAAGAACTCGCGCCCCAAAAGAAGAACAGTCGTCCTCGTCGAGATGAAGAAGGGAAAAATGGCGCCACCAAATTAACTTTGTAATATGCCCTCTCCAAAATCCAAACCATCTAAGACTCCAAAAAGACTTTCGTATCAATCAATGTAGTATATACACAAACAATCAAATTAGCTGTAGTGACCAACCACATCAAAAGGCAGCGAACAACCTATAATAGTAGCTTCAGGAACCCACAACCCAGAAGGCAACAGGAAACATTTAATGCGAGCGGAAAATTACACGGACAAGCGGATCAAAAACTCGCACATTGCATGGACCAGCGGACAGAATACAGGGACATCATGCAAGGTGGCGTGGGGGACAGGTGGGTGAAAGACGCGGGGACAGGTGGGTGAAAGACGAGTGCAACAGCAGCTGACCACGAACAAAAACACGAACATAGGCAGCATGGGTAAACTGAAGGGCGAGTGCGCTTGTGAAAATGGAACTTATGATAACCCTAAAAAAATGAGTGAATTTCGGAAAAGATGGTGAGGCCTCAAAGGGTGATGGCCCAAAAAAGAAGCTATGCCCAACATCAATTTATCAAACAAATTCAATTGAAGCCCAACCAAAAAATGTGGATGCAAAGACCACTATTCATTGCTACAGTGAATTTCGTAAAAATGCGACTCAGAACACTGTTCAAGACACTAGCCACTTATTATATTGTTCTAATATAAACAAATAAAAGCAAAGCAAAAAATCATGAAACTTGTTACGAAATTCTATCTCATATCAAACTATCAAAGTCATTACAAAAAATTAAACAAAGTTTTTAACAAAATGTAGCATTAAACAATTCTATCAAAACAAAGCTAATCTAGTTTCTCCAAAACACTTTCTGCAATAGCTCCTTTTCATGCTCTATCCATTACAACCTACACAAATCATAGAAAGGAAAATTGCATTCAAATGACGGTAAAAATGTAAAAAAAGATAAACACACTCATTTTTCAAGTGGTAAATAAAAGGAGAGCCACAATCAACACAGGAAATGTAGCAATATCATCAAAATAAACCCTTGATTGAAAAATCAAGAACCAAATTAAGCATGTGATTATGGATTTGATTCGAGAGCAGAAGTTTCGGTTATGGTCTAAGTACTGCTGCCAGTAACTTTCTTGAGAAACTATGTAGAGTTTCTTGAAGCCTTGGTTCGAACTCAAGATCAATCAATGATACGTTTATGATGGATCAAGTTGTTTCTTGATGATTGTTTAAAGCCGGTTGCAAATTTTATAATCGAACTCAAAACAGATATGTCAAAGATGAGATTTCGTATCACTATCATTATCACAGGCAACAAAAATATAATAACACGGAGAGCCACAATCAAACACAAGAAATGTAACAGCTTAGAGTTGAATCAAGAAATGATGCTCTCTAGAAAACTAAATTAGGAAGAAAAAATAATCATACATTTGGCTCTAAACAACGATGATGATAGTGTTACACCCATTACACCTGCCGTTCGGAAATCTAGTAAGTAATAACCATAAACATGCGATTTCATTAGATATTGCAGGCTCTAGGATGACTATGGAGTCCAGTGAAGGAATTCAGTCTTTTACCATTTCTTAAAGAAAGCATATGAATTAAGATATGTTTTAATGAGATGTGTTAAAGGAAAGAGACCATATTATCATTGGAATATACCAGTAAAAGACTCCAAGAACCAATCATAGCTGCATGCATACAATATTTAGCTTCAAGTTAACAGAAATGTACATAGATTTTTAACAATATAATAAGAGCACATGCTCTTGTACAGTAATATGAGTCATGTTTACAAAAGTTATGAACAGTAATTTTTTATTTTCTTTCATTTTGGTCCGTTATGTTGAACAGTAATCTGGGTGTTGGGCTTATGCTTTCATTTCACTCCTCCCTCGTTCGTAAGCCACGCGCCTTCCTTCCTCTTCTCTTCCGTCGAGCAGACCACCCGTACATTCATTTAATGTTGAAGATGCTCAATGTTGTTTATGGCCTCACGCCGCCGCGATGATACGTCTTAGGTTGATGGATTGATTTTTTTGTTGCCGTCTTCTCGTCCTTTTCCCCGCCTGTTTTTGCCCTCATTCTTTGATTTTTTTGGGTTGTTTTTATTAACCGACAAATTAACTACATGATATAGGTTGGTAGCTTGTTCTTTCTCATTGGTGTGTGCTCTCATGCTTTAACCCTACATTTTTTGCCCTTATTCTTAGTTTCCTTACCCGATGCTTTGGATGCAGAATATCCCATTGAGGACTACTATTTTCCTCTTGAGTACACTCACATTTGCCTTCGTTTTCATTTTTTTATATTAAAAAGCGTGCTGATGTTGTTTTTCCCTGGAATTTTGGGGCGGCATGTTGTTGGTTTTTCTTCTCTGGGTGCTTCGCTATTTTCATCTGCGATATTGTTTCAGGCGGCATGTTGGTGGTCTTTTTTCTTTGCCTGCTTCGTTGTTCTTGGTTGTGGAGGATTAACTATGTTGTCCGTTTTTAAATGTGCTGCCTTAGAGACCATTAGTTCAGTTTATGTTTTGTCTTAATCTAAGACCTTGTCTTCGTATGTTTTGGTGACTATCCACATTGTTTTTATTGTCCAAAATCTATTATGTTGCCCAGTTTTATAGAAATTGTCAAAAAGGTTCTGAATCATCTAATAAAAGGGCTTCTGTTTGGTTGTAGTCTTTTGCGGATTTATGCCTGTCTTGTCGTTAGCTGCTCCACTTTGCATCATCTTTATTATTTTCTTGTGAAGTCTTTTGTTCTTAAATTAACACGTTTTTGCTTTATGTTAGGTAAACGAGATCTTGATTGACGAGTCAAATGTTCAGCCTGTCAATAGTCCAGTCACTGTCTGCGGGGACATCCATGGGAGACCAATTACATATTTATGGTAATCACAATATATCTTCCTCTAATACCTGGTTTCTTTCTATTTTATTTCACTGAGGAGCTGCTTATCTCTTGCCAGAGAGATTTTGTTGATCATGGTTATGATAGTCTAGAAGTTTTCTCCATTTTTTTTTCTTCTCAAAGCAAGGTGCATGAAAATCGGGGGACTTTATTGTTTGTGGTTTGCATTTGCATTTGTTTAAGTTGCTTGAAGTTAGTTCACCTAAATTTTCTATTATATTACTTATCTAAGAGTTTAATTAAATCATTTAAATAATGAATCATCCAGTGCCATGTAGAATCTTTCAGGGATATATTTCATATCTACATTTTTCCTGAACCATTCTAGGATCAAAATTCTGATCTCACGCAGGTTAAAGGATGGTTGGTCTCCATGATTTGGTTAGTTGATAATATTACTGTTTTCTGACTTAATGTCGTGCTTCTCGTATTTCTCTTCCGTTTAGTTCAGATCCTAAACTATTGAAAGAAATATTGATATCTTGAAATAAGTGTCTTATTTCTCTTCATAAAATTCAGAAATGTTGATAGCTTCTATCATGTGCTGTGCTACATTGATTCTTCTCTCTTATGCATGGGTTATTTGCTTTACCAACAAGATTACAAGGCCTGTAATTTATTAGTTTTCTGAAAATATTATATAGGGGCAGTGATCTTGTTATTAATACATTTTGAGGTTTCTTTATTTCTAAGATATCAAGAGGAACACTTGTTCAGGTGCCCTTAAGGATGTATATGCTTCAAAATGGTTTCTTATATCAAAGATCAATGACTTGCAGATGTCGAAGTGGAGAAATTCTAAGAATAATTTGGAAGTATTTATTCAAATGGAATTTATCATACTCAAAACAGTGAACTAATGTGCTTAAATGTGTACTTATGCACATCCAGGAAATTGATGCTTAAATATCTCTTCGGGCTCATGCACCAACCTCAATATGGCAGAAGTTGTGGCTCAGGGTCCCACCATTCACAGAGTACTTTCCAGGTTGGTTTTTCTTTCTACTATGAGTGACAATATATAACTTGTACTCACACCCAATGTTCATTTTATTGTAGATATTTGTTGAAGCTCAGATATGTTGTAGATATTTGTTGAAGCTCAGATACTAGAAGAAATGGCAATTAAACAATATAAGGAACTAATTCCGGTGACACCATCAATGCCCAAAATCTTAGTAAGAGTGAAATTGTCCTTCTAAATATATGAAATGACCTTTTGGATTTTTATTTTCTAAACTTTACATTTGAGTTTATGTTTCTTGTCCGTATTTGTTGAAGGCTTGCCCGCTTTGATCATATTGATATTATACTTAAAAGGACATGTTTTACTGTTGTCGTAGGGTGTGGCATTAAGATGACAAGGTTACCATTTGTAAGATTTGGTATCGGTGTCTTTCTTTTTCTTTAGATGACAATGCCAGAGCGAAGACTTTATGTAGTATATGTATATATATAACCAATCTTTAAGCAGCACATAATTATCCTAATCTGCAAATTTTTGGGATGTTATTCACGGGCACCGCGCCTCGTGCGGTGCCAGAAAAACTAGTGTATGAATAAGCCTGCAATCAAATTAGATATAGTATAAAGTTAAAAAGAAGACCCTTTAAAACTTAAAAAAGTACCTCTAATGTTCCACCATCGATACCATTTTGCTTTGCAGTAACCAACTCAACCATGTAATCAGTAGGGGACAACATCCAATCCATTTCTCTCCTGCAGACACGCTTTCTCTCTTCTGCCAATGGCTATAACTTCCAAAGCTCACCAAAACAGAAGCTGAAATCCACACAAACTTCCACAAATATTTAAACAATGGAAAATTCGACAGTCTTCAACAGAAACGAGAGGTTTCAAATCCTGATCTAAGCAATTTAACCATACCTGTCAGACTCGTAATAGCATTTGATAAAGCTAAAGCAGTGGAAACACCCTTAGTGCCACCTGTAACATCCTCCCCGAGCAGTAGTTTAGCGAACTTCTTTTTCATTGCTCCGACATCTGAAAACTGATGGGTACAATCTGGTTTTTCTTCTACGAAACTGCGCAGTGGGCTCGTATAGATGTTCCGAGCCTCTTGATACTGATAGTCTTTGTCTTGCTTTATGGTCGTCGATAGAGAAGAGAATGATCCAGAAGCATTGTTGCTGGACGAGCAGCTGGTGTCATTATTTTCTAAGGAATCTGTGATGCATTCGTCTCCCGCGTAAATGTCACTTTCATTGTTGTATGGATGACTGATTACAATGCAGCTCTCTAGACCATCATATGTCATTACTTCTGAAAGACTTGAAGTCAGATGAATTCTTATGCAGTTTATTACCTTCATAGAGTGAGAGCAGGCGAGCAGCAGTTAAAATTATACACCAATTTCAGTCAAAAGAATCAACCATGTTTGAATTTGAAATAAACTTAATGTTGATAAATGATATAACTCATTGCCACAGATGATTTTTTTTTTTTTTTTTTTTTTTGCATAGTAACCAAAGCTTTAGCTTGATCAAATAAAGCATTAAGAAAGATATACATAGATTCATTGCCATACAATTAAGAATTCTATACTGGTTCATAAGTTACACCTATATATAGTTAACATGTAAACTGGTTAGCCAATTCATACAGAAAATGGAACATACTTTTATACATCATTTCTTTATCTAATTTGACTTGAGTATAGGAGTTTTGTGAAAAAAATCTCGGTGCCATTTAATGTGTTTGTTCGTGTCTCAGGTCCTTATTTTCGGACACTCATTGGAAAAGGTGTGATTCATGGTTTGAATGTGTATCGTGGTATAGCCTACTTGTGGTGGTAACTTTACATCATATTTTGTACAGAATCATCATATATCGAAGGTTAGCTAAGAAATGAGAAGTCGAGTTGCGAAATAACATAAAGTAATAAAAGAGCCAAGCGATGGAGTACAGGAAATGTAGAGAAAAATATACTTCAATACTGCATTGTCTCATGAAATGTGATACCCCTTAAATATGAAGACATTACCTGATGAGTCGACCTGATCCGACTTAAATTATTTGGGATTCCTTAAAAGACCTCGCCTCTTGAACCGAGCTCTTTGTTATGGCCGACCTGTTTCGCCTCACCTGTTGGTCCTTCGCCAAATAGTTTGGCTACCTCTTTTGGAACCCGAGCTCATTGGCCGAGCTCTTCTCGTTCTCAGCTGGATACGTGTGCACGACAAGGAAACTGAATCCCCTAAACTAGGTAAGTCCTAGATATGAGCAATATCAGGGATGTGATTGTATTCACAAGATCTTAACATATCTGGGTAAGATTTGGATAAACATGGAAAGAGTCCTTGTTGCATGGTAATTCTCGGGTCTCTGCCTATAAATATCAGGTTTGGGGTATCAACTCATTCATTCATCCTATTACTTTACAAATATATATTTTCTTGTATCCTCTCGCCTGACTTGAGCGACGGAGGGGATCCGCCGGAAAAACTTCCGGCCCCCTTCTCACGGTTAATTCGTGCTTTCAGGTCATATCAGATGCTACTTACTGCCACCATCGTCGTTATTTCGAGTATTGGAGAAGAGATAGATGAGAACCCCCTCTCAATTGATAGCAACAGGTCATCGCAAGTTTTGGTGATATCAAAATGAGAGCGTGATTAATAGTACTTGGAATAAGGTCCACCATTTTTATTGATAATTTAATAGGCAGGTCCATACATATTCTAGATGGTCTCCCAATCATTTACTACTATTGAGAAATCATGATAACTTCGCAATTATGATGCTTATGCACACTAGATGCAAAGGCCCCATTTGTTTGGGTTTTAAACAAAGAACCAAATCACCAATCATGCTTATGCACTGTGAAACATTTGATGTTGGATTAAAAATGCATTTATTCTCATAATTAAATTATTAAATAATTTCAAGTGCACAAATATTAATAGAGGGCTATTTTTGTATCCTCAAGACTGAGATTTTGGACATCATTAAACTGCATTTAATCACATCATCAACTCTTCATCCTCAATCCAGTAGACTCCTTTATATCTACAAAACTAAGATTTTGCACATCATTGAACAACATCAAAACAAGAGTAAATCATAGAGAGTTACAGATGCATTGACAAGTTAGAATATTAAGGCATGCGCCAAGCAAAATGTCAGCTTGCTGTGAAATGGATCGTGTAAATGGCCTATTTGTACTGGAATTATTATCTTCCAGATTGTTTTTATTTTTATTTGATTCCTATTATAGAAATTGGAATTGGATTGAGGCTCAAGATGAGAGAACCTCCGATCTCTTTTATTGATGTTTTTGAGGAAATAAATTATGATCCTCTTTTTCAAAACAAAGCCTCATAATATACAAATAATCAACCACTAAGTAATAACTACCTAATCCTATCCACGATAACCAACTAGATCAACCCATGCAAATATTTCACGTGGTTTATTCAAATTCAAATTACAATACAGAAAATAAACAAACTATAAACTCAATTACTAATTCAGCTGCTTGAACCGCCCATGAGTATAACATTTATAAACTTGATCCTTCGAACGCTGACCCTCTTCTTTCTCGTGCATCACACAACATCAACCAGAAGCCAAGATACACCAACCTGAAATAGAGAAACTGATGGAAATAAAAAAAAAAGCTACGATCAATGCATATAAAAATCGTAAAACAAAGAGAAAATGGAAACAATAATCATCAATATGAAGCATCAGAATCAAGCTTATTTTTTTAATTCATAATCTGAAAATTTCAGATTGACAACAGCAAAAAAAACATTTATAACTTCATGTCCTATCTGAAGGATCGATCGTCACAATCCAAAGCATAAGCATGTTTAAATATACAAACATAACAGTTTCTCATAATAAAATTTGAAATAAAATAAATTTAAACTCAGGCATTACATGAAGGGCCTATTTATCAAAATATTACAAAAAAAATAAAAAAATTCTGAATTAATGTAATACGAAAATGATTTATGAAAATATGGTTATTAGTAACGAATTCTGAAAAAAAGAAAAAAACGTTCAGAAATCGTTTGTTGAAGTAACGAATTCAGTTAAATTTTTTTAAAAAAAAAAGTTAAAAGATGAATTCGTTACTTGAACTAACTTAATATTATTAATATTGTATAATATAGTACTTATAATTAATATTATAATAATAATTATTATAAATTATACATAGATATGGATATATATATATTAATTATATATATATTACATTACATTACATTATATTATATAATTATGGTATATACAAATATATATGATATAATTATTACTTATATAATACTCTATTATCTAATATTATATAATAGGTTTTTTCAAATTAATTTAAAATTTTTTTTTTGAAAAAACAAATGCATTTTGAAAAGGGTTACAAAAACACCCCAAATCGTTGCGAGTTGCAGCGGAGGCTGCAAAAAACAAGCAACGGCTGAGCTGGCAGCAGGACTGACACAAGGCCCCGTTTCCATGATTTATTTAAAAAATAATTTTAAAAAAAAGGACAAAGTCTGTTGCAGCTAGCAACGGACCTTGTGCCAGTCTCCACTGCCAGCTACAGATGAAGCCTGTGTTTTTGTAAGTCTCGGCTGCAGATGGCAGAGGTTTGAGGTATTTTTGTAACCCTTTTCAAAATGCATTATTTTGCAAAAACGTTTTATTTTTTTAATTATTTTAAAAAAAACCTATATTATATTGTATAATTATTAATTTTAATAATAATACTAATATTATTTCTAAACACATGTATTAGTCTAAACATGTGTACCAAAGCAGATCACAAGCTTACACAATCACGGTAATCCATTTTTCTTAAACGCGGATTCAAAAACTTATTATTAGAATTATTATAATAATAATAATTTATATTATATAAATGTAAATAATATATATAATAAAAATTTAATATATATATATATATAATAATTATATATATATATATATATTGTTATTATATTTTATAATATAATTATATTATTATAATATAAGTTTACATACATATAATTATATATTATATGTATAAAATTTTAAAAAATGAAAAAGGTAAAAGAAACGAATCCACCTTTATTTTTAAAAAAATATTATAAAATAAAAGATCCCCTGATATTTTTCGATGCTATGAAGCTAGACCAGTGAGTAATTATATATTTTCGGTATCTTTATTTTTTTCACACATAAAATAATTTAAAAATGGACCACATCAAAATTATAATAATAATTATTATTATTATTACAACAAAAATAATAATAATAATAATAATAAATTTACGAGGTATTATCTGTCCCCAATCATGGCCCGACGAGATGGTAACGGAGGCGTATTAAGGTACACATGTTCGGAATGAGTTGTACTACTCGACAAGACCCGAACACAATTACTATATATTATATGAATCTATATAATAATATATATTATATATAATCTATATATAATAATATATATTATATATACAAATACATATATGTATATTATATGTAATATAATAATAATAATTATTATTATTATATATTTAAAATTAAAAGAAATGAAAAAGTGAATTCGTTTCCTTAAGAAACGAATTCACCTTTTATTTTTAAAAAAAATAAAAAATTAAAAAAAAAGTTGAAATAATTACAATATAAAATTAAACCAAACATTTCCTACGGTAATTTTATAATTTTGTGTTTTTTTTGCTATATTTTGAAAATTGCCTCTTACATGAAGATAAAATTACAGATTCGCGAATCTCACAACTTTTCGCTCCGCTTTCAGGAAATTAACGAGAACCAACTGCGTGTGCTTGATGGATATAGGCGCAATGATAAACAGCCATTGCTGCATAAATTAAACTTGAATATTCAAATTTTGTGTATTTTCTACAGTTTCATTGCTTATCCATCGCAAATCATGAATTGCGATAGATTAAGATATATAGAAGAATTCGATTAGAAACCGTACATTCGCCTTTCCAAGTCGATTGGCCTGACTTTTCCGAGTTCCCACCACCGGACCTTTTCCTTTCCGAGTCTGATTCTTCGCATCTTGTAGTCACTTGAATGAAGAATGTTCAGAAATAGAAGACAATATTCTTCTCGTCTTTTAGTACCTGTTCAGTTTTTGGGAAAATGTTCAGAGGAACATTTTCAGAGAGGGGGGAAATGTTTTATAAGAAGGTGAGAGAGAAGTGAGGCAAAGAAGGAAAAATAGGAAGATCGTAGCAAAGAAGCGTTAAATAGCAAGGTCTTAGCAAAGAAGGGTTAAAACCAAAATTAACATATATTCCCTTAATTTTATTTTGTGTCACAATTGTATGATTTTGCAATGCTTAATTAATAGTATCATTGTATAAGTGTTATATTAGCGGATTTTTCTAGTAGTGGTTGCGTCATTGGCTTACCTTTATTCCTGGAATATTCAAAAACAACACTAAAACGCATAATATCGCCCCAGAATCATAATAAATCGCACATAAATTCATGGCAAAATAATTGTAAAAATCACACTTATCAACTCCCTCAAACTTAGACTTGATCGTCCTCGTGCAAGCAATAAGATCAAAATGTAGAGTTCAACATTGATAATTCAAGTGGATCAATTCATGGTTACCAAATAGCTCAGACATCTTACTCATAGACAGACAAGGATCAATCAACAAATTGAACAAGACGTGTTTCCCCATATCAAGCAACATATCTCAAACTCGGAACGTGTGTGTGGGCTATTGAGCACCCCATTGGCCTATTTTCAAACATTTCTCCACTAATTTAGTCACTCCATAGACTTGGATCAAAAGGTCTTTATAAGCTTGTAATGTTAGGCTTTTGGTGTCGGTTACAAAGAAAAGATAGGATAGCACAAAGAAGAGAGTAAAATTTTGAAACTTTTACATTTCAGCGCATATCGAGCTTTCTCTTCTAGCTTTGGCTACTTTGGGTCTTATTTATATAATCTTTTCTCAAGACTCTTTTTCTTTTCTCTTCTTTCTCATTCATCAACATTTTTCACTAAGCTCATCAAGATATAACAATTCACGTGCAATAAATGAGATTCGTTATACTCCCTTAGGGTGACGATAAATTTCTTTCATTTTAGGCTCATACTAGGGTATGTATAATGAGTTTATCAATAAATGTTGAACGTGGGTCTAATTATATGCAATGTATATACCATTCTTTTTCAATCAAGCTCAAAATGGGACACCAGGGATTGATATAGACTAGGTAAGCTTGAAATGCTCAAACGTTCCAAAGATCACCTAAATCATTTCCAAGTCAAGTTTGTAACTATAAAAATTTTGCCTCAAAGTGTCATCATCAAATAGTTCTAGAGTACTCTAAAATGCTCAAGATAAATCGTCAAGTTCACAACAATTATCACTATTTAACATGCAATCCACAAAATCATGACTCAATGTGCTCAAAGTATTCCTCATGTTTAACATATTGTGATATCCCCGAAATGATTGTGTGTTTTTGAACATTAATTATGTTGTGAGGATTATGGTATTAATTTATTGATGATGATTTATTAATATTGGGAAATGCTTAGTCATACGGTGGTCATGGCCTAGTAATGTATTTTAGGGTGCATGTGATATATGTTGGGAATTTGGGTTATGGCATGATTATTTGGGGTGGGTGTTGGTCATTGTGGTATAGCATGTTTAATTGGAATTTGAAGTATTTATTGAATAAATACTATAAAAATATCATGTGATGATATTTTAATACATCATGCTAAATACCGGGACCAAAACATAACACATCACATAACCCACCATCCAACCACCCCCCCCCCCCAACCAACCCATACCTATCTGCAGTTGCCCCTTACCCCCACTTGCCTACCTTTTAACTCAACCTCCATCACTCCTTCTCCCCCAATCTTTCCCCATATTTTCGTCCATCATCCATCAAGCAAGAAGGAGGAGGAGATCTGTCATTTCAAGGCTTGTAACCTTGCTAAAAATTGGAGCAAAGAGGGGTGAGGAACCATATCCTATTTTTGGTTAATGTTTAGTTGAGTTTTGATAAAGTGGTGTGTAGAAATGGCATGTTAAGTAGCCTTTTGTTGTGATACTTGTTTGGAGGATTGCATGGTAGTATAATGTAGCCCCAATCATGTTTGTTTGGGCATGATTTACGTTTATGGTGGTATAATTGTTGGCTTGAAAGTTGGTGCTCGAAAATCTGGAAATCGCAAAGGAAAACAGAGTTACCGATCGATCGCTGCTGAAGGAGCGATCGATCGCTCGAGACCAGAAAGGATTGGCGATCGATCGCCACAATAGCGCGATCGATCGCTGAGGTCCAGTAGCCTTTGGCGATCGATCGCCAATAAGGGGCGATCGATCGCTAATTTAATTTTTTTGAATAATAAGGCAGTAGCATCTCGCGATCGATCGGAGCTGAGTAGCGATCGATCGCGAGATGACAAATTTTGGCAAATTGTTATATTTGATTTATTTTTGGTATTGGATTGTATTGAAGCATCTAATATTGTGTTGTACACTTGTGTAGAGCCATCACAGGTAGCCACACAACGCAGGGGATAGAGCCCTGCAACTGAAGATATTTTGGAAAGGTACGTAAGCGACGTACGAGCACCCAACGGTAACATGTATTATATGTTTATTAATTTGACACACGATAGATGCAAGTATGTATCAGTTTATGCATTGTGAGTGTGATACATGTTGATTATTCATTGTAGTTGCATATGTATGTTGTGGAACATTTGGTGTGTATTCCACGAGTCACGGTTATCACAGTGATGATTTTAATGCTTGCCGCTATTATGCCGCTAAAATGTGAAGCGAGGGGTGGAGGTCCGCTTGCATATTGAAGCGAGGTTTGCCATATGAAGCGAGGTTAGAAATGCCGCTTATATGATGAAGCGGGGGGGGAGGTCCGCTTGTTCTAAAGTTATGAAGCGAATGTCATTAAAATACACTGATGATGAACTGACTAAGGATTGATTTCAAGATTTAAGAAGTGAAGTTATGTCATGACATTTGATTAAAATCGTAATATCAGTTATTGATTTAATTATGAGTTATGGTACAGGGACAACCAAAATAGGCGTTTTAAATGCACTGGAATTCAGGAAGTATTTTATATCTATGGTTTATGCATTTACGCTTTACATTCATATTATGTTGAATATGAATTACCATGTGCTCATGTGTTGGGGGTTGTCTTTGTAGGTGCTTTTGACATGGAGAACCAGGGTCGGGGTTGATACGCTGAGCTGTAAGGAGTGCTACAGGATTAGCAGAACAGAAATTACTTTTGTATAGTTTTTACATAGTGTAGACTAAAACTTTAATTTAGTACACTTTTGTTAGGAATGCATCTAAGTCCTTTTGAACTTCTTTGGTACTGTAACTCTTAAGCTCAGGATTATCAACACGGCCTAATACTCTGATTTATGAATGATTAGTTCTCTTAATTGCACCTTAGAATCTTGTTTAGATAACGGGGTCTCACACATATTAACTCAAACAGGGTATTCACATACAAGTTCAACAGCTTTCAAGACTCAAGTCGACATGCAAAATGAGATTAATATCATCATAGAACAGTAGCCACTACATGATTCATTCTTTTCTCAAATTATGAACTCATTAAAAAATTTAAGCTCATAAAAATCGGACGATTCAAGTGTCAATTTCAGCACATAGCATGCAGATTAAACAAGTAAAACATGCAAGCCACTCCCCCATATTAAATCAAACATTGTCCTCAGTATTTAAAAGATCAAAAAACTCCCCTGATCATTACACTTGCATGAGGACTAAAAGAGATTGGCTTTTGAAAGCTCTGATGCTTTAGGGATTTATCACTCCAACTGAGTACCTAGCAAGAGAAGAATGCATTTAGTAAAATAGTTGACTTGAGAGGTAATAAAACTAAAAAAACAAAAAATTGAAAATAAAAAAAAAACAAAAACAAAATAGTAATGGATATTGCTTGGGTTGCCTCCCAAGAAGCGCTGATTTCTAGTCATTGGCTTGACCATCAGAAGAAACCATCAAAGAGCGGTTGCCGCCCTTAGTAAGTATCATATGATACCACGAATGGATCTTGATTCAGTACGCCCTCAAGCTTGGCAAGGTATCAACAATGTAAGCTTGTCGCTCCAACGACACTGTTTATGAATTGGTAGTCAAGGGAGAAGAATTCTTGGCTTATCTTCAACTTTGGATGGTGTAGTGCGGTGAAGTTGGCATCGATGGAAAATACGGATCCACGTATGGCATATAATATATCTCCATCGATGGGCTCAATTCAGAATCTTTGAAAGTCCTTTCCTTCTCAAACATCACACTTGACTCATCTTCACTTGGGAACTCCTCGGATAACGTCTCTGAAGTAGGCTAAATCTATTGAAAAGGCTCAAGTTCCCTCAACTCTTCCTCATTAGTATGATCACTCCCCTAAACTTGGTTTGTGGAGTAGCCAGCATCATGTGACCAGGCCTGATTCGTCACCTCTTGATTTGTAGATCTCGTCTCTTCCTCTTGGCAGCTCGTTGAAATTGTTTCCATAAGGATTGTTATTTGCTGCTCCAGGTGACGCATAGAGTTGGCTTGGCTCTCCAAACTGTTCTTAGTTGATGCCATGAATCTTATTAAGGTATCCTCTAACTGAGTCGTGACATCTACAGAACTATATCTCCTCTCTTCGTGATGTTCAAATGGTTGGGGTGTATCATGATTGTAGTGAAGCTCTGGCGGGTATTGGTGATTCCAACCTTGCAATGAAGGATCCCAATGTCTGTGGTGGTTGAAGTTCGCCATATCATTGAACAGGTGTAATACATTGTCCCATCTCTACCAAACAGGAGGCTCCCAGTAGCCAAAGCTCCACTAAATACACATCATTGTGTCTCTGCATCCAATCCATTAAAGGAAAATTGCAGAAGAGTATAGTTCAAAAAGTTATGATACCAGAAAGTGGTTGCCAAATTGTTGAATCTCTCTCACGCTGCATAGAATGGCTCTGAAGATTATTGGGCAGAGCTTGTGAAAACATGTTGATGGAACATCACAAGTACCTCGCAAGAAAACAAAACAATAAAATATAAATATAATTAATTAAATTTTTTATTCGAAAAAAATAAAGAAAATGGTTAAATTACAGTCAAAGAATCTCGTATGATATTACTAAAATTAGTCCCCGGCAACGGCGCCAAAAAATTGTTCGCGATTTATTTAAACAATAATTCTCAGTGTAGCGTGATTATACTGCAAGTGCACGATGTCAAGTTTTAGTATAGATAGGAAGAATATGGATTGTCGAACCCACATGGTACAAGCAAGTACCAAATGACGTTTTTAACTATATTTAACCTACAATATTTAATTAAACAATTAAACTAATTAACTAAATTAAACTACTAATAATAATCCAACCAAGGTAATCAAAGTTAACAAGAAAAATCCGCTAGAGAGTATTATCGAGACTTTGGCTTACCAATGCAATTCCCTACAATTCTAGATTGAATATCCAAATATTTTTAAGGTGACGAGTTTTCCTAAATTATCCAATATACCATGGTCAAGCTATATTGAACCTAATATCGAATTGCAGTAAGTCAATGATCATGCTCTTATTTAACAACTCAATATTGCATAAGTTTTGTGAAAACATCTAGCCTTCTATTTTGGTAATCTATTCCTATAACACGTGTGCTAGATTTTACTTGGTCCGTCTCAATCTAAAACCCATGGCACAATTTACTATATAGTATTGCAATATCGTATGGTCAAGTCAATCGCAATAAAACAATCATTCAAGGATGGACAAGCCCTCAAAAGCATGAAGAACAATAAATTATATGCACAGAATAAAGGAATTCAATCAAATAAATCATTAAATCATAGGTTCATGACAAAGAATTGTCTAACCTTGATAAATAAATTTAGTTCCTCATAATAAATCAAAACAAAGCAAAACTAAGAATTAAAGGCAAAGAAAAACTCACAGCGTCGACTCCGTTTGTAGATCCTTGCTTCCTCTCTCGTTTCCTACTCGATCGTGTACTCAATTCCTTGTGGAGATGTTCCAAAGATCCTAGGATGAAAGGATGAATTGTGGATGTTGGTGAAGATGGATGGGTGAATGGAGGTTATTCCTAGGGTGAAATATGGTGTAAAAGTCTCTCAAATTCGTCCAACGTGCTCCTTCAAATAATGGGGGAAGAGTTTTTGTGTTTTTGGACACAAACTCTTGAAATATGAAACAAAATATCAAAATTTTAGCGTCTGGCGATCGATATCCAACTTTTTCTACCACCGGCGATCCATCGCCAAATCCTGGCAATCGATCGCGTGAATTGTAACCAATATTTTTTTTTTCTTTTGCAAAACTCAAATTCTTGTCCTTCTTCGACATGTTCGTTCGGTTTGGTCCTTTTTTATCGTTAATTAGCTCAAATCCTCAACTTTTATGCATTTCAACGTTTATTCCCTGAATATACAAAAATAACACGAAAATACATAATATCATCCTAGAATCATAATAAATCGCAAATAAATTCATGAAAAATTAAGCGTAACAATCGCATTTATCAGCTATGACGGATAGAATTTACATGGCCGCCTAGAATTCCATTACGTACTGTTAGGACGAAAATATTTAAATATAATAAAAATAAAAATGAAATACCTTTTTACTGTATGAACAAAATGGGTTAATATTTTTCTATAGTTCGTCTTTAAGAAAGACGATTTTAAGGGATTTTTTTTTTCTTTTTTCGAATTCGTCTTAAAAGACCAATTTTCAAAAAAATATTTTTTATGGAATTCGTCTTCTGAAAAGACGAATTCCGGACTTCATATTTTTTTCATTTTTAAATTAATATGTATAAATGAATTTAAATGTCATTTCGAAAATCGTAAAAAAATCGATAAATATTAACATTTGAATTGTTTATCCGTATATTCATAAGTAGCATCAAACTATTAATATGGACGATAAACTAAATGACCTTCAATGCCACATCTAGGCGGTTGTATAATTCTCTGTCTTTTAACACTCTAATTGATCGACTTAGCACTAACGTTTGTTTGTGGATCTCTATCTGCATTTTCTTCGTTATGTCTCGATGATGAAGCGGATTGTGCTATATCCCAATATGCCGACATTATATAACCGTATGGAATATGAGATATAAAAGATGGATGTAGTGTCACGTAAGCTTGTGGTAAGTCGAGCTAAACATGCCCGAAGTACGAGGTGATATACATTGAATGATCATATGAAGTAAATGGTGAAAAATCATCTGATGTCATGAGAGGCCGTTAGACCTCCTCCGCCTCACTCATACCATGGGAGACTGGCAAACTAGATATAGAATGAGCGTCAATGTCAAATCCTCCAATATTATGGTGTGAAGTACTCGCCCTCCAGTGAATGTCGAAATAGGCATGTCAACATCAGTATCAGTACCATCGATTGGCTACCTAAACCTCTGAGATGCTGAGACTGGATGAATTGGGGAAACTGGCTGAACAATCTGATGTACTCTATTGTTGAGAAATGTCATAGCATTATCACCAACATAAGTGTAATGTTATAGTAATGAATTACAAGCCTCTAAGTCATCTTGTGACCTAGATGCCGTAACTTCACAAATATTTATTTTTACAATTCAAATATATTCTAATTTTTTATTTATAAATAAAATATATACATATACATATATATATATATATATATATATCTTTACTATATTATAATACCTAAATACCTTATAAAAACTACCTTGGTCCGTACCAAACGAACCAATGTCAGATTACTATATTGCCCAATCAAAATAACTTTGATATCTACTACTGAGGGGGCAAAAGGGTCCAAACAAAATATTAAAATATAATTAACCCTCCAAATTAGCCTACCATCTCTCTCACCCCAATTCCAAAATATCTCCACAACCCACCAGTTTCACTGCTCTTTCTTCGTGATTTCTGACTCCTTCCCATGCCTTCTCTTGCATTCATCTCTCCATAGTTTCACATTCAGATAAACCCATTTTCTTCCCTAAATGGTAAAGCCTTTTTCACAAAGATCTCACGCTTCGCTTGCTCCATCATCCCATCCTAAATCACCTTCGCTTTGCCCACCTTCGTGAAAGTGCATTCCCTCTCCTTCTTCTCAATCAAAATCATACAAATGTTTGATTTGTAAATATATTTTTTTTTCCATTTTTTTTACGATAGATTCACCCAAATCTCAACGTCTACCCACATTCGAAAATTGCTTCGGTATAAGCATTGATCTATAATCTCCTTCTCCCTCTCCCACTCTCACGCTCCAATTTCATTGCTTTACATTTGCGGGTTCTGTGGAAGAAATTGCTTGGTACAGCATCGGTCGATTCACCCAAATCTCAACGTCTACCCGTATACCGCAGAGTAGGGAAATAAATTAATCTCTCCATGCGGTAAACTCGGATCTCTCCATGTACTAATAGTTGAATCTATTTTAATGTATTCAATTTATTGGCTCAGATCTTAGTTTCCTCCTTTTTTTCTTAATTGAAAATAATGTGAAAATCGCTGATCCATCACGTAAATTCATTGTCGTTTCTCTGGTATGTATATTGATCCGATTCTTGAATTATTTGTGTTGTAATCAGGGAAATTCACATTTTATCATTACTGTCAAAGTGATATCACTGTTTGTATTTTGTGATTGAGGTGGTTAGTGGAATGTTCAAATCTATTGATTTCGAAACTATAATTTCAAGAATGGTATTATGTGTTGATTTTATTTAAAACATCCAAAAATCTTTTCGTAATAAGAGTGCAGATACATATCATTATCTTCAAATATCCTCGATTTGGTTGTTGGGTTTTGTGTTTTCCAGATATTGGAGAGGAAATTGTGGGTTTTCGGTGGATTCTTGATTGAATATTGAAAAAAAATGAATCTTTTCGTGGGATGAAGGTTGCTGATTTCAGAAGAGTCTCTCGCTGATTTAGTATGTCATTGTCAATTTATATTACATTGGCGGTGACGCTTCGAAGGTTACCCTTTTTTCCCTGTTCTTTTAGTTGATGTTTTTTTAATTTTTCAGTAAAATTGTTTGTTATTCTCCATTTCCCATGTTTTTACTTTATTGATATGTGTTTTGTCTTTCTGATGTGAAGTTATGGAATATAATTTGTCCACAAACCACTACATAAATCAATCTTCTTGCAGAAAACTAGAAGCATATTTTAGGGGGTTCATCTTCCAGGTTATCAATCATGATTGCTTGATTTTGGTGTTACTATTCGTAGGTGATAGATTCACTCCAATTTCTAACAACGACAATAATTTTAATGAACAACATATGTGGTAGAAACCTTAAAAGTTACCGTGTACCAGTTCTGATTCTTTAGTTTTATCTTCAGTTAATTACACCAGTGTGTATTTGATAGAAATATTGTTTTTAACTTATGATATAAATGCTATTACTTTTGAGTGATCAATGATCAATGCGTCGAAGTTTATTTATGTTGGCTTTTTATAGTAGGTCAACAAAAACATGATTTTCATGAGTTTTGCCTGAACTCTTTGTAAATTTTAATAATGGTTAATATTCACAAAAGGCTTAATTCATACATTGAACCTTATCTTATATCAATTAAACATATTGTTGATTTGAATTACAAGGTTAAAACAACAAACTTATAAAGTGCATATCTGCATATCACATCTTGGCATAATATTCTCAGAGTGCACTACACATACTAGGAATAACTTTGCTCCAAGAATTTGAGAACCGGTAAGCATTAACACCATGGGATTGCATTGTTTCAATGTCTTCCTCATATTATTTAGTTGAATCTCTTCTTAGCCGCAAATGACCATAGTCTTTACTCCAACATGGTCTGTAGCTACTTTATTTTGTTCATCCATTTGCTCTTTTTTTCTTTTAATATTTGATTACTTTTTTTATATTTGCTTACTTTTTTAAATCTCTACTAAAACTATCATTTCAGACCGCTTTCATGATTTTTTTGCTAAATATTTGTGTGACCCTTATCACAACAGATTGATAAAAATACATGCATACACCTTTTTATAAGTATCACAACAATGATAGGAAATGAGTTCCAACTATGTTTTTAGTTTTATTGACTTGGTTTTAATGTTTATTTGGGTGTATTTTATTTTATGGGATTTGTGTTTTAAATATTAGAGTTTAATGGATGGCTTTAGTATGGGATAATAATGCACCTGCGAATTTTTTTGTTGATGTTGCAACTTGATTTATACGTATACGCGTGACAAGAAGCCGGAGATTTGTTGATTGCTCCGCTGCTCCATACCTTTTACTTCAAAATCGCCCAACTTCTAATTCTTCATGTATTGTTTCTCCTTTTCAATTTGTTTATTTTGTCATTATTTCGTAAACACCCCAGCATGAATTCGTTCACTTGCGAAGTTCGTATTATTTGGGTTTATTTACCTTTGTCATTGTTATACTTTCTTATTTCAATGTTTCAAATTTTCTAACTGATTATTGTTTGGATAAATTTATGATAATTGAGTTGAAATTTTTATTTATGGGATCTTCACTCAGTTTGTGTATTTTGATTACATCTTATAGTAAAAAAATTGGACAAAACTTATAAGCATATGTTTTCCCCTCCCTCAAACTACATCAATTATTTTATACACATAACTCATTGCGTGTGTGTAATAAAATATATTATTAAGAAGACTATTGGGATTAGCTAGCTCCTGCTTGACATGTCCCATGGGGATGAATATGTAGAATTAATAGTGGATTAATTATTAATCAACGTCTATCCAACTTCTCTCATAAATTTCATTTTCAAATGAACTTCTCTCTAAATTTAGGTATTCATCGTGAAATATGTATGCACTCATGATGGTTAATTTTATTTTATTGCCCAAGTAAATATCTTCTCTTGGGCGGCAAAACCTACGAATCATGAACACCCACCAACAAAGGAACAATCTTTTTTAGGTACAAAATTTAGACAACAATTAATTGGTCGACGACTTCTCTTTCTATTGATTGTTCATGTTTATGTAATTTATTTTCTTTTATCCATACGTTACTTTAGTTTATTTATTTTATTTGTTCTTATATTTTTTCATTGTATGTTTTTTATTGCTTTTATCTACAGTGTAGTTTGCTGAGAAAGATAGTAGCTACCAAGAAGTGAAGCTGAGAAATAACACTCAAACCAAGGACAGAGGAAAAATGGTTTATGAAGAATAAATTTTATGCAGGTTCTGTTTTTTTTTTTATATAAAATTTGTTGCAGTGTTTGCTGATTTTGGTGAATCGTTCTTTCGACTTTTGAGTTCAGCACTTTTTGAGTAGGGCATTTTGAATTTTTAGGACTCAGTTTGATACTTTGATTCATCGGCTGTCATGTTATGTTTTTAAAATTCAATTTGTTAGTGATGTAATTTTTCCTAATTCATTTATAGTCTCGATACATTTGGAAACGTCTTTGTTTTGTCAGCTGATAAATCATAGTTGAATGGATGGAATTGTCCTTTTAAAAGCATAGATGGTACTAGAGACCCTTCATTCCATTTTATCACGGCACCAACTCAATTTACTATATGGCATTCACGCTATAATAAGGTACTTGCTATAGTTAATCATGTTCCATACGATCTATTTTTTAAAATATATTACCTACTTATGTGTATGTAGCATGGAACCTACAATTTCCAATTTAATTTTTTGGTAAATTATACGCCGATTTACACTCTTTCCTTCTTGGGTTTACATCACTTTCTTTTACTTTACTATAGTAACATAAGATACATTCATGTTTTGTAATATCAAATTTTTTTTTATGTTCAACAGTGCAGATATAAAGGATTATTGTAAATTCAATGATGTCTTCTCATCCACATACTACCACTCATATACGTCAAACAAGCACAACGCTTCAAAGAATAAGAAATCAAATAATAACGGAAGAACGGCGACGAGAATATCTTTCACGACGACGATCAAACTATCAAAGACGAAGATATGGGATTTCACCCGTAACATCTCCTAATCACTCTACCATGAATGTGTCTAATGTTACTCCCGATTCGCTTGGTCATTATCTATAACATTTTTAATTCACAAATTTCAATATTATTCTCTTATTTATTTTTTTCTACAATTAATAATTATTTTTTGCAGTGGAAAATGCCATCTCCCAACGACAAGAACAACGTAGAATTTCAGATAGACATAGACGACATTTAATGACTGATGATGAAAGGACTACATACTTGGCACGTCGAAGAGCAGCTTATCATAGAAGGACCCAAAATTCTACCTCTTCTTCCAATGAAGGTGACAGATTTAAAATATTGTTTCATATTATAAATTTTTTAAAAATATTTTTAAATTACAAACTATTTTGAATTAAAAATTATTTACATGCATAGGTCATGCTTTGAGTTCAGTACCACAAACTTCCCGAGTATGCCCAACAACATACAACACAGATAACTCCATATTCGAAAGCGGCGGCACAAGCACAATTCATATTCAATCTACACGTCGAGATGAAGGTATTTTCTAACATTTGAAAATATTATAGTCTCATAAGTGCACCATATTCCTTTACATGTCTAAACCATGAATCAATAATCACACATTTTAAACATATAATACCTAATTTCACGTACGATTCTACATTATATCATACCAATGACACACAATTAGAGATTTTATTCTATAATCTTAAACAATTGCAGGGAATGATCTTATTCCAAATATTATTGGAAATAATATTACCCGGCGTTCACGTCCCCGACGATATCATAATTTAGCTAGAAATTTTGAAGAGCTTCAACCACATGATCAATTCCTTTTGCTTGATCCAACTAATTGCCCACAATGTCAAGCGGTGTTATTTCACGGTGAAACATCTCAATTCTGTTGTAGAAATGGACGTACAAAATTGGAACAAGTACAATCACCAAGCGAATTACAGGAATTGTTTAGTTTGGAAAATGAAGAAGGCGGACATTTTAGGCAATATATAAGGTCTTACAATCATGTTTTCTCATTCACATCAATGGGGGTTAACATAGACGAAACATTAGCAACCGGTGCAAATGGGATTTATGTATTTCGTGCTCAAGGTACAATATACCATTATATTGGAAGTCTTCTGCCAAATGTAAATAGTAGACCGAGATATTTGCAGGTTTGGATTGTCGATACAGATCATGAAATAGACAACAGACTTCTAGAAAATCGAGAACTGAGAAGAGAGTTGTTGATAAAGATTAAAAATATTCTTGATAAGTACAATCCATTTGTTCACGTGTTCAGGCAAATCGGTCAACGTCATGACATAAGTAATTGTAGACTAATCATCAAGCAACAAAAACCCAATCAACACCAATATAGTCTTCCAACGACATCTGAAGTAGCAGCAGTTATTGTGGACAATGAGGGAATTGAAAACTTGAGTGGTAGGGATATTGTTGTTGAAGGTGTCAACGGACGTCTTACGAATATTCAAGACATAGCAGGCTATTACGATCCTTTACAATATCCTCTTCTTATACCGTATGGTACATATGGCTGGGATATTAATATTCGGAATAATGATGGAACTCGACTGACATGTTTAGACTATTATGCCTTTGTCTTACAGGTTAGCAAAAATCTAATTAAAATATTATATTAAACAATGAATGCATTTAGAAAAAAAAATTTTGTTTTAAAAATATTTTTAACTTCATTGTTTAAATAAAATTTCATTTTAGATAAGAAGAAATTCTACATCACTATTAATACGTGGAGGTCGTTTATTCCAACAATATGTCGTGGACAACTATGTGGAGATCGAAACACACAGACTACGATGGATACGCTCAAATCAACATAATATTCGATCAGAACTTTATCAAGGGCTACAAGATTGTTTAAATGGAGGTGAAAACAATGCAGGTATGTTAAACTAACTATCAATACATTATGTTTGTTGATATAATTGTTATTAAATTATTACATGTTACAACAATCACATAATGCAGGAAATATCGGTCAAAGATTTATACTTCCATCATCTTTCATTGGTAGT
The DNA here is from genome assembly GCA_907163345.1 of Haberlea rhodopensis. Taxonomy (NCBI): domain Eukaryota; kingdom Viridiplantae; phylum Streptophyta; class Magnoliopsida; order Lamiales; family Gesneriaceae; genus Haberlea; species Haberlea rhodopensis. Next base: position 7,398 of record CAJQUN010000839.1, on the reverse strand, counting down.
CCACGTGATATGTATCAAAGATATCAAGATGCAATGACTTTGGTCCAAACATACGGAAAACCCGACTTAATGTTGACCATGACATGCAATCCACATTGGAAAGAGATAAAAGAGCAACTACTACCTGGTCAACTACCTCAGGACCGTCCAGATCTAATAACAAGGGTGTTCAGATCAAAATTTGAAGAATTTAAAAAGGATATCGTGGATAGAGGAATTTTAGGAAAGGTTCTATCATATTCTTATGTTATCGAGTTCCAAAAGAGGGGATACCTCATGTACACATGTTGGTAAAACTCGAAAACATTGATAAGCTGCGTACTCCAGATGATTTCGATGCAGTTGTGTCTGCTGAAATTCCATCACGTACCGATGAATCCAAACTTTACGAATCAGTTACCCACCACATGATACATGGACCATGTGGATCATTCAATCCCAAGAGTCCATGTATGTCAGATGGTATCTGTAAAAAGAAATTCCCAAAACCTTTTTCATCGTACACTACTATGGGAAATGATTCATACCCTATATATCGAAGACGCGAAGGACCTCCAGTGCCGATAACCACTGACAGTCAAGTAACAATTGATAATGGTTGGGTTGTCCCATACAATCCATGGCTCTTGATGAAGTATGATTGCCATATAAATGTTGAAGTTTGTGGTGGAATAAAATGTGTCAAATACATATACAAATATATTCACAAAGGACCTGATAGGGTGGCATTGGAATTGCGTAATGGGCATAACTCTGATGAAATACAACAATACGTAGATGGAAGGTGGATTTGCGCACCTGAGGCACTATGTAGAATTTATTCATTTGACCTTAGCAGGATGTATCCTTCTGTATTCAGATTACAATTACATCTACCAAATCATCATCCCGTTACTTTCAACTCAGTTCAACGTGTAAGTGATATACTTGCAAACGATGACAATTCAAAGACTATGCTGACAGAATTTTTCAACATGAATTTTGATCCCGCCTTGACAGGAAAGTATTTGTATCGTGAATTCTCACAACACTATCGATGGATAAAAAATCAAAAGAAATGGGCTCCAAGAACAGGAATGAATAAAGTTGTAGGACGAGTATATGTCGTGTCACCATCAGAAGGTGAAAGATTCTATTTGCGTATCCTTCTAAACCATATCAGAGGACCTAGGTCATTTGAAGAATTGAAGACCACTAACGACTTCGTGTGTCTAACGTTTAAAGAGGCTGCTGAAAGACGAGGAATACTTCAACATGATGATTATGTTCGTCAATGTCTTAAAGAAGCATGTTCCGTAAAAATGCCATCCTCATTGCGAAGATTATTTGTATCAATATTGGTTTTTTGTCAACCAACACGAGTTCGAGAACTTTGGGCTGAATTCCAACCATACATGTCCGAGGATTATGGTCGGTCAACTTCATCGAATAATTGTTTCATTGCAAATAAATTGTTGCTTGAATTACGAAGGTTGTTACATCATCATAAAAAAAAATCGAAGAGTTTGACTTGCCCTCAATAAGTGTAGAGTTTTGGACGATTTGCCACTCCATCGAACAATTGAGGATGAGCTTTCTATTCCAATAGCACATGAAGATTTGATCTCTGTTCAATCTTTGAATTATGAACAAAGGCTGGCGTTTGATTCAATCATTCAAACGGTTACGTGCAATCATTCAAAACTTTTCTTCATCGATGGTCCAGGTGGAACTGGAAAAACTTTTTTATACCGCTCAATATTAGCTCACCTTAGAAAGAATGGTAAAATTGTGATTGCTGTAGCAACCTCTGGAATAGCCGCTACATTGTTACCGGGTGGAAGAACCGCACATTCACGTCTCAAAATTCCACTTAGGCCAACAGGAGAAACGCTTTGCAGAATTGAAAAACAGAAAGATCTTGCTGAATTAATAAGGTGTGCATCAGCTATAGTGTGGGATGAGGCTCCTATGGCTAATCGTTATGCTTTTCGAATCTGTCAACAAAACTTTTCAAGATGTTATGGAAAACACGTTGCCTTTTGGAGGATCTATGATTTTTGGTGGAGACTTTCGCCAAGTGTTGCCGGTTGTTAAACGAGGATCGATAAGGGATCAAATTGCTGCAAGCATTTCGAGATCGACATTTTGGAAATGTGTCAATATTATTCACCTTCGACAAAATATGAGAGCTGCACAAGATATTGATTTCTCGCAATTACTTTTACGCATTGGTGATGGTAGGCAACCATCAGTAAATGGTGATTTTATAAAACTACCAGAATCGATGATCATACTTTGGGAAGGTGAACAATCAATTTACCAGTTGATAGATTCGATTTTTCCAAGAATGATGGAACATGTGAATGATGCAAATTATATGGTTGACAGAGCCATTATTACACCCAAGAATGTTGATGTGGACAAAATCATTGAGATCCTCATTTCAATATTTCCTGGTAACGAAAGAGAGTACACATCTTGGGATTCTGTGGAAGAAGACAAAAATAACCTGTTCCAAGAAGAGTTTTTGAACTCTCTTACTCCAAGCGGTTTGCCACCACATAGAATTTTATTAAAAAATGGTTGCCCTATTATCCTATTGAGAAATGTTGCACCCGAACTTGGTCTATGTAATGGGACGCGTTTAATATGTCGCAATCTAGGAAAAAACTTCATAGACGCAGAAATCATTACTGGACCTCACAAAGGTATAAGATATTTTTTGCATCGAATGCCTTTGAAAAGTGAAGATGATTCTGGATTGCCATTTGAGTTGATACGCAAACAATTCCCAATAAGATTGAGTTTTGCTCTCACAATAAACAAAGCACAAGGGCAGACAATACCAAATGTCGGCATATTTCTACGCAATCATGTCTTCAGTCATGGTCAACTCTATGTGGCACTTTCAAGAGGAATATCACAGCAATGCACAAAAATCTTGGTAAAAGATGGCAAATTAGAGCGAAGATCCGGTGTTTATACTAAAAATGTTGTTTACAAGGATGTTCTTTTGGCAAATAATGGACCATAAAAAAGTGAGACATTGTGATCTTTGACTTAATAATAACAAAATTTGTTTTATCAGTATTTATAATGCTAATGTAACTTATCTTTATTTGCAGGTTACCACCAGCCTAATTCCACAAATATTGATGATGATAAAGCAATTGGGTCTAATATCAAAATCTTAATTCACATACTCGGAACTCATGTATTGCAACCGTTGGACACATGGTCATATTAAAAAAACCGCACTTTGCTTCTTGGAGGCAAATGGTGGAATTGAAGTTTGCCAAAAGTTACTGAAAATGTATAATAGGTGAGACTTTTACTTCCAACTAATTGAATTGATTGATACTAGGAATTTATCACATTAAATTATCTACTATATAGCACTTCAAATTTCAATATGTTTTTTTCTGCCTTTTCAAATGATTTATTGAAGTTCCTCTTTCCGTTGTAGCTTGAGGCCTGTGACGCAGAAGATTGTAGAGATGTCAGCAGAAATAATAAAAAAAATGGAAAAAATAAGGATCATTTAAAAGTTAACCTTTCTTCGTATAGCTAAAGATGAGGTATGTATACTAAAAATATGTAGTTCAGTTTTCTGCTCTTGGACATTGAATTATACAAATGATTGTGTCTCTAAGTTTTCTCATGCCGAGCCTAATTTATTGAAAAAAATATGGTGGTGTATTAATGGGAATTCTGAGATAGAAGTTTCATTTTATTGTAAGATATGCTTCCTTTTGTTTGGTCGTTCTTGAAATAAATTTAGTAGATGTTTAAACTCATTATTGGATTGATGTTTGTGCTGGTTTGCGTGTTGTTTTGTAGATGGGATATTGCTGCTTGAGGTAAATAGGATGCTTCGAGCAGGAGGCAATTTGTCTTGGCAGCATAGCCTGTTTATAAGCAGGAAGCACTCCTCGAAGAACAATAGGAAGGTAAATTGTTTTAAACTTTTCGCATTAATCGCAGGCATATTCCCAAAATAACTTGGCATTTTATTTTCTAGCATAATCCAAATATTTATTGACTACTGGCCTAACATCTGGCCAAACTAATTTTTACGAAATGAGAAACTTCTTCTACAAACTCCTTCAAAAAAAAAAGCTAAAATTGAGTTTTGCAGGCATGAGACTTAATAAATTTGCGGATTATCTTTCTCAAAGGGAGGATGTGGACCCTTCACGGATAGTAAGTATTGGGGAATTACTTGGATGTCAGATAAATTTGCTCCGATATAAATGCAGTGAAGGTATCAAAGCTTATTCTCAGAGGAACTACTAACAAATTAAATTTCAACCTTCACGACTGCATGCATGGTTTGCTGCAGCAACTGATACTCGCTACACAATGGTTGACTGGTTGTCCCTATAATTGGTGTTAAGGTAGGTAACTGCAATGAACATTACTGCGAACTAAACCCATGACACAAACTAAGAAAATGTGTTGGAATCGAAGAGGGGGGGTGAATGAGATTCCTTGGCTACTTTAGCTTTTTAAAATGAGTTTGTAAAATAAAAATATTTTGCGCTTGCGGAAGCCTTACGTCAATCGATAAATAAAAAGAATAACTAAATAAATGCGTAATGAAAATTAAAGCAATAAAAGACACAAAGATTTGTTATAGAAGTTCGGCGATGAATCGCCTACGTCTCCACTTCCCGGTTAGATAACCTCCAACCGAGGTTCCACTAGAATAAATGATCTTGGCCTTGAGGGCTCCAAGTTAGCCACACAACAACTCTTCCCGAGTTACAACGCTCTTCCCGAGCACACTACTCTTCCCGAGTACACAAGCTCTTCCCGAGCGCAATACTCTTCCCGAGTATACAAAGCTCTTCCCGAGCTACCAACACTCTTCACGAGTCTTCTTGGCCTTAAGGGCTCCAAGCATAGCCACACACTTGCACCACCTTCACTTGATGGCGACTTTACAATTTTCCAACTTGCTTTGGTGTTGGAGGACCTTACAAGAAATCAAACCAAAAAAACACCTTCACGGTGTACTCACACGAAGACAACAAGACTTAACAAATGAAAACAATTACTAGCTCCAATACAACAACAATGTATGGAGTTTGTAATGCTATTCAAGAATTTAATAATCAAAGCTTTGGTATAGTTTGTAGACTTGTTTCTTAGCTTCAAAATGCTCCAAAGCATCCATATTTATAGTGTAGAAGGCCCCCTAGGCTCCTACTAGCCGTTGCTACTCATAAGGCTGAAATCACTCCAAGATCGCCTCGGACATCGCCTCAGGCGATCACCATCGCCGCGCCCCAACGGTCAGCAAAAATCACGGATCGCCTTAGGCGATCGCTGGATCGCCTCAGGCGATCCAAGTCAAATCCCAATGCCGTAGCTTCAGCAGCCTGAAATCATGCATCGCCTCAAACGATCTCCACATCGCCTCAGGCGTTCCAGCCCATCGCCTCAGGCGTTCGTGTCATCGCCTCGGGCGATCTCCCTGCGCGCATGCCCGCGCCAAGCCTCGGCGTCGCTTCAGTCGATGTGCTGGGGCGAAGTCCTTGTGGCTGCCATCGCCTCAGGCATTGGTCACCATCGCCTGGGGCGATCTTCCCTGCATGCTCGCCTAGCCATCGCTTCTGTCGATGTGCGTGGCGATGCCTGGCCTGACACCCATCGCCTGGGGCGATGATCACCATCGCCTGGGGCGATCCAGACCAGATTGCACACACTTGAAAATCATCATTCCAATCCACTTTTCATCACTTAATCTGCACACTAAGTAGATGCATTAGTATAACAAACACAAGTTTTGTTGATCATCAAAACTCAAAGATTGACCGGGGATAATTTAGCGCATTAAACACAACCATGCGTTTAAGGCTCAATAATCTCCCCCTTTTTGATGATCACAAACTTGATAAACTTGAATAAGTAATATGCATGAAATGTGAGTAAAAATAACTCCCCCTCAACAATTGCATAACACATATAAGTTATCAAGTAAAACAATAAACAAATGACTCTCCCCCTCAAACCATGCATACATAAGCTCTCCCCCTTAAACTATGCATGTATTAAGGTTCAAGTTTATCACAAAATTCTCCCCCTTTTTGTGATAATCAAAAAGCATAAAGTTCAAATAAACATGGCCATAATTTAAGTTGACATATAGATTCAACTTTCACATGTTCCTCATCAAACAAGATTGAATCATATAAAGGTGAATCACAACCATGTGTTTAAGGCACTTAACAATTAATTCTCAAAGTTGCAATGTGTGCATATGTTCATGCATTCATGCCCAAAAATAATAAAAATATCAAGGCATAATAACAAAACATATACTTGCACATTTTCACATAGCATATTCAAATTGGAATGCAAAGCATATCAAGCTACTTACTATAAAAAGATAAGCATACATCATGCACTTGACAATTTTTGCTAAGGGGTTATGCATTTTACTCCAATGAATATTGAGCTTCAATATTTATTGATCACAATTGATTTGTGCCAATAAATTTTGAAATTACTCTTTTAATATGTAAAAAGTAAATTTTACCCTTTATGACAAGAGTAGTTCTTGTCATTGGTCCAATGCCTCTTGCTTCTTCTATGGTGGTGAACAAGACAAACTCCCTCATTTGAGTTGCTTGGTCCTTCATCCTTCATTCCATTGTTTTCCCTACAAGACAAATTTACAATAGGAGTTCTTTGGTACCCATTTGATTTTTGGGTCCTTGAGGGTTAACTTTCAATTGCACTTTTGGGATCCATTTCCACCTTTTATTAGGTTGGTATTGGATTCTAGCAAACCTACAGTTGTTCTTGGTATGACCATTTTTGCAACAATAGTTACAAGTAGTAGAATCATGTTTAGCTTTGGCCAACAAGCTTGAAAAAGATTTTGATTTGCTTGAAAAACCTAACCCGGCTTTATCAAAGCTACAACGTTGCAAACCAAGCAATTCATTCATCTTTATACCACTTTCACTAAACTTGGCAAAAGATGTCTTTAATTAAGCACTTGGTTTTTCAAAATAGTATTTTCTTCTTCCTTCTTTGCCAAGTCTAGCTTAAGTACTTTGTTGCTCTTCTTGGTTTTACCAAGATAATCAATGAGTTCATTATAAGCATCTAATAATTCATCATAAGAAGGTACCTCATCATCATCCTCTTCATCTTCATTTCCAAGAGCCATTAGACAAAGATTTTTGGCTTCTTCTTCATCGGAGTCGCTATCACTCCATGTAGCTATGAACGCCTTCTTCTTCCCTTTGTCCTCATTCTTCTTCCTAGGACATTTGTTAGCATAATGGCCTATTTCTTGACAGTTATAACAAGTTACCTCATTTTGGATTCTTGTTGGTAGCATTGGAGGTCTTTGACTTGCCATGCTTGGTGAAGAGCTTTTTGAACTTCCTTTGTGAACAA